>LQNS02278087.1:10660561-10678444 GCA_001587735.2 Parhyale hawaiensis
TGAAACCCCAACCATGGCCATCCGAGAAACCACGAGGCGTGGCCACCTCCTCGCATAAATCGGCCTAATATCGGATCTGCCGCACATAATTCACGCGCGCTCCACTGATAATTTTTAATTGGGTCATGGCTGTACAGCTTGCGTTTCTCTAATGGAAGATCAGGCCTGCAGGGCTGAGACCTATTATACAGCAAAATCTATACTGGGAACCGGAACGACAAAAGGTTCAATCACAAAGTTTTTGCCGTTATTTTTGACGGCTGGGCCCTCTAGTATTGTAAATTTCTATCCTGTCCCGTTTTGCTATCTGTAGGGAGGGAGCATACTCGAAATATATGGCGGGATGAACATTTAACGCGCCACCGATTGGTTGGTTCGTTAAATACAAGTTTTAAGTAAGCGCACAAGGTTTCACTTGCCTGGAACTTGAGGTATAGGAGCGCTGGCTACGTTGCTCTGAATCGTGTTGCAGATGTATATAAGCAGCTACTTAGATACCTGGTTACGCTTGTGACCGATGAAAACTCCCATTTTACAGAGCAGGGCTGAGTTTTTGGAAGTTTCTAGAAAAGTGTATTAAGGGTTGACGGCTGAAACTCAATTTTGCTGGCTGAAGCTATCGCTCCCTCCAAAAGTTCCAATGAGTCAAGCCTGTTGGTATTACTAATTTCTCCGGCCAGTGGATAACGCTGTTATCCTGCTTGGAACGTATCTTGACAACACCTCAGCTAGACAGTTTCTTACAAACTCGTGAAATTGATAGATCAGGGTCATCATCTCGGAATGTGGTTGTCCAGAAAGTAATTTAGATATATAAACGCCATTCTTGCTTCAAGAAAAATAGGACAGTAACTTTTTACTCGAATGAAATTGGCGGCGTAGGCTCCGTTTTACATTAAAGTAATGAAGATGAGGTTTCAGCCATCCCGATGTGCTAGTCTTCCATATGTATCTGAATCGTCAACATATTAGCATGAACACTCCAGGGATAATAATGTGTACCTACGTATAGTTGAAGATAAATTTATTTAGACTTGGGAGCTTGCTAGTGGAGATTACAGTGTATCTTTCAATTTTGTGATCCTCTTACCTCCTGCTAACGGGTGAAGTGTAGCTACTGGTAATTGTTCAGTTTAGTGCCGTCGTATTCGTACGATGGTAGGTACGGTACATCAGTTTCTGATCTAATTGTTCATTTCATTCGGGGAGATTTGTTAGTTTTCGTTAAAGGATTTCATTGTAGCTACGTTTCTCCCGCGAATCTGTCGTTCTGAGAATCCCATTTATATTATCTGCAATTCTACAACACACTGCCAATACTGGTTTATATTAGATAGACTTTACTTTAGCATTGCTGCTTAAACACTTCTTTTCTAACTGAGACTAACGGCGAAGCTAGCATACTTTTCACAAGAGTTCATTATGACCTACTTCATAGGATACATCTATAATCAGTTTACTTATAAACGGCTTTTTAGGGTGGCCCTGGCACTGCATGTAATATAATCATTTTCAGCTCCAGCTACAACTCGATCAGTTGATCCTCTCCTTTGGTCTAGCGCGTGCTTTAATTGCACTTACGTTCAAGCAGCGTTGTTATATCATTACGTATTATCCTTTAAAATAATTAGTACTGCATGTTGCTCTAGGCGTTGCCGGCACACCGGCTCCTTAATAACGAGCTAGCTCTTTTCTATAAATAACATTATTGCTAACTTGCTGAGTAAGTTATCACAACTACGTTACAGTAGCTACTTAACAAATTCCATTTCCATGAAATATTACTAGTGCACGTTTTTTTACCGTATACGCGGCTTTCGCAAGTGGCGTGGCCGGTTGTCACTCTGCGAAAAAAAACTCTAAATTGTAACTTCCTGTAAGTCAGCAACCCCAGGCAGGGTTCCATTACCTACGTATCTCTTGCGTGTGTTCGCCAGGAAGGAGTGAGGGAGTCGCCGGTCCGTTCAAGTGTACAGTTCCGGTCAGCTTGCGTACGGCAGACGTGCCGGTGACCAAAGCTCTCTGTATTGTATAGCAAAGGGGGGAGTCGAGGCACTGCCGTACGAAGCCGCTCTGCTTTCCTAAAAATCTGAGCTGCTTCCCCGTTTGTTGGTTAGAACGAGAATAATCCTTGAACCGTTGCCATAGAGGTGTGTTGGGTTTCCGTCCTGGGACTAATGAAATGGAGATTCTGTAATCCTGGTATTTTGAAAAAAATCTCAGGAATTCTTAGAAGATTTTGGAAGTTTGGTATTTTTCACTTTTCAAAGAAAGCTATAGTAATGGTCTACTGACACATCTGCAGACATGAATATCATGCTCTCTTTGGTACTATTGCATTATCGACGTAACAACAGTTTATATTTAGTGGCGCATAAGATGTATGGATTGTCAACTTGGAACACTCATAGCGAACCGAGGCAACAATATCTAGGACCGACATGCACGTGTTCATTTCTTCAGTGTTCGTGCTAGTGCTCCATGACACTATGACAGGGAAGAGATATCTAACAGTCTTCTATATTACTACCTAAGCTCGTTCATAGTCAAAATTCATTGTTAGATAAACTTAAATGATATAGGCAAATGACATAGGCATATCTTTCGGTGATTTACTTATGTGATTGAATCGTTAACACAAAATAGACGCATTAGACGACATTCGGCGTCAATGCTCAGGCTGGAAGTGTCAAGTTCTAGTGGATATGGGCTATACATATTCGCTACTTTCATTCTCAGTAAAAATTCCTTAAATATCCATCATTCTACAATCGCCTCTTTCGAGTCAAACCAATTAAATTAATAAGCATATGATGCGCATGCTTAAATTTGTTCAAACTTTTATTCTATCACTCATAAAAGACTCCTATCACAAACCTGTAAAGGATTCTACATAAAATTAAAACTTCGAATATTTTCATCCTGCTCGATTGACTCTTTTAGCCGATGTATGTCTTTAAAAAGTTAGCTAGCTCCCAACGGTTGCATGCACCGTGGAGCGAACTCACAGCTGGCCCTCCCGCTGGTTACAACTTTTAGCCCTCAGACCTCTATGCGAGCGAGTGGCGTCCATAATTCCACCTGGACTTCATTTGCGGATCATCGAAATGTCTTACTATGTGCATGGCGAATGTCGAGCAAGAGTTCTCCAGTAAGCTAGCCACTGTAAAATTTACAATATGCATAAGTAGGTACCATCACCGTGTTCTCTCTCGACTGTACCGCTCGCTACACCAACCCTGAGCCATTCTATTTGGAAGCCTTAGATTTTTTTTTGTTAATTAACTGCCAACTGGAACAATAGCGTTAAAGTTACAAAAATAGGGTCTCGGTAGCTGTTGCGTAATTAACTTAGGCTACCATAGACAGTACCTACTAGAGAGATGTAATGAAAATATGATAAATCTTGAAGAACATACACTAATCTAAGTACTCTTGAATCTAGTCAACAACTCGCGGGATAGAGGAAATTTTCGCTATATACGACACAGTAATCTTGTGACATGAACTCATTTCCCCATGACTTGTTTATGGATCTTGAACATCTACCTCGCCAGCAACTGAAAAATGTGAAATCAAATTCCTGCGGTAATTCTAAAAAAATCCCTGGCTTTCCGGGTTATAAAATTGGCTCCAAATCACCCTATAGAGGTGTCGGTGTAGCTACTAAGTACTCGGTGTGGTACGGCATGTCTAAAAGCGCAAAAGTAATGGCAGCTAGACGGGACGCAGGTTAGGAAATGCACGGAAACCAACCTACGGCCATGCGAACTCTATTCTTTTTTGAAAATTAGAGGTGCTTGAACACTTGCTAAATCCGAGCTTACTTTGCAAAAGATGCCAAACCAAAGCGATTTTAGTTCTGGTAAAGAAGTTCAAAAATCGTGGCAGACTTAGGTTATGATTAGGAATTGCAGAAGCAGCAAACTCACTGCCATAAGAACACTTCAAAATTTAGCGAAAGCCAACTTATTTTCAAGTTAATGGCAACCGAACTCGTTTTGCAACCGCTGGCAAACAAAATTAGTTTAGGAGTTGCGGTAAATGCGTAGCAGAGTTGGCACAGATCAAACTTTGGTGTAGTAGGAAAAAAAAAAAAATGCTGCGCTTCTGCCTTGTGAACACAATGTCAGTTTATGAAATATTCGTAGCCATTCAACTTCGTATCCCCCCAAAAAATCGGTCACTCACGTTCAAACGTGGTTTTACGACGAATACCTATTGATATTCAGTGCTAGCGGCGAAGGAGTTACGTAACCGTTCAACCTCTGACGAACAGTATAAGTTCTAGTGGTGTTTGAAAGATAAAATCTCTAGCATAAATCACGACCGATCACAGCTTGTCGTAGCTTTACGGTAAAGAAAATAGCCCGCATACTGCCGTACTATTCTAAAACGAATCGATTGGCCTTACAATTGGAACGTTTTGTAGCTACTATGCAAACTTGATTTCCCCTACCAACCAATTCCTACTGTGGGAATTGGAATGTTTATGCTCGTGATTTTCCGTCCGCCTCACTATTCCTAGGCACTGTGGTAGAGGAAATTTGAATGTTTTATGAATTGTGAACTACATTTTTCATGTTAATCGTAGCTCTGGCATATTGATGTGACTTCTTAATATTCCAGTTGTGTTAGGCTTTGTGGTACCTACAGCATCATCTACCCTTGATGAATTTCATATTGCATTGAGCTATGCATAGTCCTGTTGTGCTTGCGGATTGGTAGGTATGTTTTTACTGCTAGAATTTTATGTCAGTTCCTATTACATGCCATTCTTAACCAAACCAAACGAAGAAAAGCGAACAACTAGAGAGCAAAATCACCTGTAATAACAAACTTCAGGTGTCTTATCAATTCACCATTTTTCTTACATATATTGTCACCACCCGTGGTGCTATGTTTTGATGTTTTGTTCTTCCTTTTCTTTCCTACGTGTAGGCTAGGTCTGCTCGTTGATTCATTGATTCGGTGTGGGATCTACGTTCTTTATGAGATTCTTTGTATCACCTTCCTATATACTGTTCCTATGAGAAACTGAAGATTCTCTTGGTCCCACTAACGTATAATCTAATGATTCTGATCTCTGTGCAGGAGCGGTGCAGGCCCCGCGGTTCCTGGGCCAAGCGGGCATGGCGGAGACGGCCGTCGTCAGTGAAGGACTCGTCAAGATCTTACAATGTCAGGCCATCGGTGAGTTTCATCTGCTGCGCTTAGCGCTCTTCCCTTCTCATTGTAGTACGGTAGCTACCTGGTGTAGTGGGACTCGTAGACAGGTACCATATATTGTCTCAGTTTTGAGATGGCAAGTTCTACGGTATAGGAGTTTCCCCTACCTTCGGAAAGCCTTTTCGAGAGCCAACATCCTAGTAAATTGTCAAGTTTTATTGTTGAATATCGCACTAGAGAAGCCCTCAGGGAGCATCGGATGGACCAAAGGCCATTACATAGGGTTGGGTTAGTTTAGCTTCGTCCATCCTATGCTATGGGGCCAGGCAACTCCGGGAGCCCGTGTAGGTTACCTCAGCCATTAGCTAGGCCTTCGGGACGTCTCTCTTTCGCGCCCACTTTGCTTCCTTCCCGATTTCATACTCCTACTTGCTCTTGCTTTATTCTGTTCTTCCTCTTCTTTCCCTACTTGCTGTTCCCGTTGATCCTGTGTGGGAACACCTTCGTGCTTGGGTTTCCCGTTTCTCTAGCATATTATTATGTCCCTTCCTCTGTGATATCGTTCTGTTGGGAAACGGAGGCTTGAACTTCCTAACTATAACAGAAGCACTTTGAGAGCACATATCTCCACCAAGGAAGACGCTGTTTACGAAACATTTAGTTTGGTCTTGAAACCAGGATGTGCTTCTTTTATCGTCAGCAAAATTTCGTCATTTGTGCCTCTTGATATTAGCTAATAAGAGAGACTGCAGTTTTCTTGACTGGTCCATAACTTATTGAGTTATGTTCCGACAAACATATAAGAAGTCAAACGGACAAACCAATCATCACCGAAATTTGTCCATTTGTGCCTTTCAACATTTGTAACAATTCTAACAAATTTCCTAAAGATTAGTTCATACCTGTTTGAGTTGTAATATAGCCAGAAAAAACAGGCACACCAACAAGCAAACGGTTGAACGGATCTTCAGCATAAATTCATGATCTGTTCCTCCTTACACACGCTACCTAACAATCCCTGTTTACTTCATGACGATGCGTCCATAACTTTTGAGTTATTTTTGTGACAGACGCACTAAGGGACAGACAAACTCCGACAAAAACATAACCTCCTTGACGGAGATAATTAAGTTTTGTTACACCTTGTTGCTGGGCTCGCTGTGTGGTGTCTGCTACTGCTACAGTTCACTATTATAAGCTATTGTAGATGGCGCTGTATAGAGTTTACGTCCCATCCTGGATTTTCCTAGATTCGGGAGTGTACCGAAGGGTTTATGTATTTTGGGAATCTGTAGTTGAGTTCTGCTGAATAGTCGTAACTTGCTGCACTCCCACAATTGTTCAGTCATTTCGTTTGTGTATAGTTATACGTATTACGAAACTGTTGACCGCAGTGTCGTGACTCTGCGCCGTTGTGTCGGCCTCTTTTGTAACCCTTTGTAACTGTTTAGGTACTAATCATTCCGGAGTTTACATACATTGTGTGGTACTACAAGGTGGCCCATAAGTCACTTTACGTTTTAAAAATTAAATAACTTTTTTTCTGTTAATATATTTCTATTTCTCTTTTCAGAATTAAAAAATATAATCTTTGGAGATTTTTGGTATGGATAAGTTTACAACAAAACATCGAATTTTACTTTGAAAATAGACGGTCAATTGTTGCAACGCAAAGATCGTATATGCGCCATTTCCAAGTTCGACACTCCCTAGTAGTCCTGCAATAATGAACTTAGTAAAGTGTTTTCAAGAGCATGGCTCTGTAAGTGATAGGTCTAGAAGTGGACGAGGTCGTTCAGTACGTACAGGTGAAAATACTGAAGCTGCGAGGCGTAGCATTGAAGAGAGCCCAACCACATCCACTCGAAGGCGTTCTCAAGAACTTGGAAAGAGCAACGAGTATGGAAGCTATTTATGAGACATTATCTTTCGTAACTAAGTCAGAGCTAACTTACAAACTCTAAACTTTGTAATATTATAAAATAAGAATTAATTAAATAAAGTTATTTAATTTCTAAAATATAAGCTGACTTATGGGCCACCTTGTACCTATTGATGACTATCCATGACGTCTTTGAGACCTACGGTGCGATCGAGGTTGGCGTAGCTACATAAGAAAACATAGGGATAAATCTATAGCTGTCTCTGTATTTTGGTCCCTTAGGCCGCAGCAAGGCCACCAGATCTTTGGTTGCCCAGCTAGTTACAGGGGGGNNNNGCAGGGGGGGGGGGGAAGGGTCTGATGCCACCGCGTCTGGTCGCTTCTGCTACTAGCGCGGTGCCGTTACAGTCCTACTTTGAGGTCTTAGGATTTGATATTGCCTTAAGCTACATATCCTATGTTCTAGACAAGGTCGTAGGTTACTTTCATGACCGTTGTCTTGCCGGCAGACGAACGTCATTCGGTTGCTGTTGTGATTTACGGCTGCTTCAAATGTGGCGAGTTTTAATTAAAATCTTGAAATAAGTTAATAATAACTATTCTTCCTCCGTCAGGTTACCCCCAGCCGGAGTACCAGTGGTGGAAGGACGGGTCGCCGCTCACCTCCGACTTTGGCCCCCAGCACTTTTACAAAATATCGGGCGTGCAGCGGGAGGACGCTGGAGAGTACCGATGCAGGGCCCGCAACCCTGCCGGCACCATTCTGTCCCCGCCTGTTTTGCTCGAGGTGGCATGTAAGTGACTTCTTTGTATTGTAGGAGATTCTAATATGTAGGCTCATATTCTGCTCTAGGTCTCGGACGTTCATGGCAAAATCATTGCTCAAGTTTCCCGGCTTCGGTTGGACACTGAGAAATGGAAGTTGTTCGAACCCGGACCTTTCTTAAAAATTGCGCCGCGCTTTCTTTGAGGTCCCCTGGTTTTCGACAAGGTCTGAGCACTCGGAAGCCCCGCTGCCCGTCATAGTCCTTTACCCTGCGTTTGCACTTCACAGCGTACGAATGCTGCTGTGTGTTCATGCAAGCTCTGCTGCTGTCGACGAAATGTTATCTAGAATGTGCACAGTCGTGTCAGCTGGCCAGTAGGTGTACCAATAAAGTATTTAGTGGCTCCTTAAATTTTTAGCGAATTTTCGGCCAGGGCAGTTCTTTTTGTCTTTTAAGCTTACACAGCAACGCATTCGGACGCTTTCACGTGAAAACGCAGGGCAAAAGACTGTCGTCTGCACTCTGCAACGGGCTTTAGTGATCAGGTACAGTCGGGCCACATTCTAGGCCTATGTCTAGGACGTCCACAACTTTACCGGCAGCTACTCAGCTCATCCACTCATCAGCTTGGCAATGTCTCATCAGCGACTACGTGTTGGGCTGGGCCTCTAGCACTGCACCTGTTACATTATGGAGGAGTGGCACCCAAAGTCGGGAATATCGTCCTCTTGGAGGTGATGGGATGATCGAAGGGCGGCGGATTGGCACTAGGAGCAGTTGATGAAGTAGCTGTATAACAAACATGAAACTCTTCCATGAGTACTATTGTTTGAAAAGTCACGTCTCAGCCAGGCTTTCGGACGTACACCTTTCTTTCGCGCCCAGTACGTTTTTTTCTTTTAGTTACTACCTACTTCAGAACTTTTCCCGATGATTTTGTTCCTGTCTTCATTTTCTTTCTAACATTGTGTCGTCATGTGTGCTGATCTCTTCCCCCCCCCCATCATCACCATGCATGAGCCCCACATTTCTTTCGACAAACTCGGTGTCCCTTCCTCATTCGCTGTGAGTTGTCGATGACGCGTCCAATGAAGCCTAACACATTCGCTACCAAGCAGTGTTCCAAAGGAAGCCCCNGACGAGTTTTAATTAAAATCTTGAAATAAGTTAATAATAACTATTCTTCCTCCGTCAGGTTACCCCCAGCCGGAGTACCAGTGGTGGAAGGACGGGTCGCCGCTCACCTCCGACTTTGGCCCCCAGCACTTCTACAAAATATCGGGCGTGCAGCGGGAGGATGCTGGAGAGTACCGCTGCAGGGCCCGCAACCCTGCCGGCACCATTCTGTCCCCGCCTGTTTTGCTCGAGGTGGCATGTAAGTGACGTCTTTGTATTGTAGGTGATACTAATATGCTCCAGGTCTCGAACGTTCATGGCAAATCATTGGTCAAGTTTCCAGGCATCAGTTGGACACTGAGAAATAGAAGTTTTTTGAATCCGGACCTTTCTTAAAAAATTGCGGCTCGCTTTCTCTCAGGTCCCCTGGTTTTCGACTATGTCCAAGCGCTCGGAAACCCCGCTGCCCGTAATAGTCCTTTACCCTGCGTTTGCACTTCACAGCGTGCGAATGCTGCTTTGTGTTCATTGCAAGCTCTGCTGCTGTCGACGAAATGTTATCTAGAATGTGCACCGTCGTGTCAGCTGGCCAGTAGGTGTACCAATAAAGTATTTAGTGGCTCCTTGAATTTTTAGCGAATTTTCGGCCAGGGCAGTTCTTTTTGTTTTTTAAGCCTACACAGCAACGCATTCGGACGCTTTCACGTGAAAACGCAGGGCAAAAGACTGTCGTCTGCACTCTGCAACGGGCTTTAGTGATCAGGTACAGTCGGGCCACATTCTATGTCTAGGACGTCCACAACTTTACCGGCAGCTATTCAGCTCATCCACTCTTGAGCTCGGTAATGGCACGTCAGCGACTACGTGTTGGGCTGGGCCTCTAACACTGCACCTGTTACATTATGGAGGAGTGGTACCCAAAGTCGGCAACATCGTCCTCCTGGAGGTGATAGATGATCGAAGGGCGGCGGTTTGGCACTAGGAGCAGTTGATGAAGTAGCTGTATAACAAACATGAAACTCTTCCATCGGTACTATTGTTTGAAAAGTCACGCCTCAGCCAGGCTTTCGGACGTACACCTTTCTTTCGTGCCCAGTACATTTTTTTCTTTTAGTTACCTACTTCAGAACTTTTCCCGACGATTTTGTTCCGGTCTTCATTTTCTTTCTAACATTGTGTCGTCATGTGTGCTGATCTCTTCCCCCTCCCATCATCACCATGCATGGGCTCCACATTTCTTTCGACAAACTCTGTGTCCCTTCCTGATTTTCTGTGAGTTGTCGATGACGCGTCCAACGAAGCCTAACACATTCGCTACCAAGCATTGTTCCAAAGGAAACCCCTGCAATATTTGGAAGTTTGGTGCCGCCGCGGAAGCTGATTTGCGATTTTAGCTTCCGAGGCGACCCCTAACGGTAGCAGGGAAGCCGACTTGAGCCACATCGGGGGTTCTAACTGGTGGCGAATTTGGCGGGTTTACATACCGGTCATTGGAACGTGTTCTCTCAACTTGTCCGGCCGCGTTGCTGTATCTATTTAAACAGCTGGAGGCTGCATTACTTTCATAGCTTCAATTTACTCCAAATTTTCAGAGATGTCAAAAAGTTTGCTTGGGAAACTAACGGCTTACAATTTAGTAAATTAATTGGTAGACGCACAGCTGTGTTTACAAGGACGCAACAGATTGTGCGAGTGCTGCGGTGACAGAAAAACTTGTCCATTTCACTATCGTTGTGAACTCGCCTTCAGAATCTCCCGCCAGAACAGAGTTCAGGAGCCGCTTGTCCATGCTTCCTTTGTCTGCAGATATGAACACATCGAGCTTCCCTCCGCCTGGGGAGCTGCCGTCCCCTGATGCCCCCAGCAACACCATCACTGTACGGTCGGGCCAGGCTGCAGTACTGCCGCTCCCCGACATCGACACCCACCCACGGCCCTCCGTAGCCTGGCTCACAGAAGACCAGACGCTGCTCTATGGTATCAAGTACGCCACCACTGACCCGCTCAACCAGCTCGTTATTTTGGACGCTGCTCCTGCCGACCAAAAAGTCTACAGGTGAGTTTAGAATATCTGACTTTGTACGTATTGTCACGTCAAGCAGCTGTGATGTTTAGCCTCACCCTAATTTGATTGTATAGATCATGGTAAAACGTACGTCAAAAATGTCAACATCGCTGGTATTGACTTAGTTTGTTCCCTACAGGGCTGTGCTGACCAATGCCCAGCTGGGGCAGGAGGTGTCGACAGGGTGGACGGAGCTTGTTGTGGTGGGGGGCGAAGGGGATGAGCTGGTGCCCCTGAGTATAGTGGTCCCTCCCACCAACCTCACCGTCACCAAGGGCAGTAACATCGCCACGCTGCAGTGTATCGCTAATGCTAGGTGAGCTCGGCAGCCTGACCTGCTCGAAGATGACTTTGTATTGGACCGTGAACTGACCAAGATAACCAGTCCTTGAGAATAGGGTACTTTCTCGGACAGGAGTGTGACAATGTGTTCGTCGAGATCTGAAGCAACCTGGTAACTTTGTAACTATAACCACAGGTCGCGGCGTAGACAAATAGCTTATCATGACTAGAGTGCGACAGACACTCAGCCGAGGCCCCTAGAACAAAGCCTTGACTTAGACTGAGCAGACGTTGTGGATACACGCGGTACTTTGCATAGACATTCTCGTTTTCGCTTCACTACAGCTTAGTATAATAACTGTAATCTATCGTAACCTTCTCACGACCCGAATATCTATTCATTACGGCTGATCAAATGAGCCTCTTGAAGCCCTGACAATATTTCAAATCATAGTTAGGCAGCCACAAGAGTGTCAATTAGGCTACCCGGAGGTTACGCCCATCAGTTTTTTTTTACCACGACTGCCGACTCGAAAAATTTAAATTTTGCTTCTTGTAGGTATACTAAGTCATCGAAAAGGCGTGTTTCAGCTTAATAGTATGAGAATATTACATTGATGAAACAGTTCGAAAGAACTTTTAGGCCCGGTGTCTTTCTTGGGTTGACCCTATGTTGCCTCTATTAGAAATCGCTTTTCTTAGAACTAGCACTATTTGTGACCCCCACTCATACACGCAATAGGCATGGAAGGGGTAGAACGTCAGCTGCATCGGCAGATAGGGCTGTTGTTTTTCACCGCATCATGTGTAATTACTTTTGAATGGTAAGTACATTTGTATAGGCTCAGTTGCCGGCCCTCACGCACGGTTTGGTGTTACCGTGCATCTGATATCGATAGTTACCTCCTTTGGTCCGTTCAGTACTTTGGCGGCCATATGTACAAAACAAGCAACAGCCTGGTCGGAGCTGCACTCCATACCGGTACTATTCGATCACGTGAGCTATCCGAGCGCTGCTATTGGTTCATTGTGGCATCATTGCTTGTGACGTCACCTGGTGACACCCAGTTTAAAAGACCGGTTTGCAAGCACCTCACTTAGCTGCACCATGACCCACCTCTAACTCACCTGCGCAGGCCGTTGTACCAAGTGGAGACGGTGTGGCGGAAGGACGGCGTGCCCATTGAGGAGACTGGACTTGCCTTCTCGCTGGTGGGGCTGTGGAACAGGACCCTGTCTCTGCTGCAGGTGGACCAAAGCTCTGCTGGCGACTACAGCTGTCATGTGTCGCTGAGGGGAAGCCGAGGGGACCCTGTTGTGGCATCAGCTACCATCACCGTTCTTGGTTAGTTCTGTAATGCGTCTTTTGTGCCTTTTGTTTGGATGGTCTGTTTCATCGTTTCTTTGTTGCTATCCTGGCCTACCCGTGCTTTGCCGTATTCCTTTTACTGTCTGTCTGGCTACTGATACTCTGCGCTTCGTTTGATAGTTCTGTTCGTCTTACGCTCACTAGGCTGTGTTAATTTCTCATTATATGTAGTTTGTGCCCCACCTCCCTTTTTCTGTGCCTTTTTTTTACTCTTTTCTACTGACGTTCTCAGCTCCGCGTGAGCATTTTGTTTTAGTGATGGGGCAAATATTCGCTTCCGCGGATCATCCGCATCTGCGGAAGCTAAAATGGGAACATCCGCAATCGCATCCGCGAATGTCTAAAAAATTTCATCCGACCAATCACTATTTTGTTTATATATTGTCCCCACACTGCTTGTTAGTCATGTTGTTCAAAAACTGCTATAACTTTCATGCCGTCTTTGTTTTTTTTTCGTTCGTCGTATTAGTAACGATGCGATGATGTTAGTTTTCCCTTCATCATTGTAGCTATAATGCAACTGCTGATAACTACATACATTTTCGTACTTGGTACCACGTTTTCTTTATATTTTTCAGAGGCGCCTACACTCAAATCTCAGCCTCCCATCGACACCTTAGGAGACCTGGGCAAGACCCTCACTCTGCCGTGCCCTGCCGTGGGGCACCCGCACCCCTCAGTCACATGGCTCAGGGATGGGGAGCCGTTAGACATGCAACCCGGCTCTCGCTACCAGCTGCTGCGTAACGGGTCGCTTGCTGTCGGCAGCGTTGCACTCAACGACTCAGCAATGTTCCAGTGCCGGGCCAGTAACGATGCCGGCGAAGTGTCCGCCTACACCTGGCTTAGGGTCAAAAGTGAGTTGTTAGTCGGGTTGGATAGTGTGGCTGATCAATTGTCGAGATCTGGACCAATCGGGCCTCGCTCAGTGACAGTCATTATTACAACCAATTTGAGCATTGATTCTCTGCAAGAGTAGCACATTTGTTACTAGTCAAAATAAGCATACTTGTTTGCTAATTCAAAGTGTTAGCTATAGAGCTCTTCTACTTGATTTGATACGGTAATGGACTAATGGGACAGTTGTCTCAAGGCTTGAGATCTCTCAATCTAATTTTGAACTAGCACTTAAATTAGGCACAGTTCTTATGAAAGGCCTCGTATTGCTTTTCTACTTTATTTAGATTCAGTAATTAAACTGCTTGAAAATCATGTTAGAAGTTTTCGTGCATCCTAAGTCCATGTCACTTCTGTTCCCTCACTAGGAACGTCATTGCTTCTGTAGATATCTAGGGAGGCTTTACCCACTTGAGCCTGGCAATACAGATGTTCTACCTTAACTTACCGCGATTCTCAATAAAAGGGGATTCTCTATTTTCTGGTTTGGTCGGAGTTTAACGCTGACCTTTACTGTGTACATGAGCCTCGTGTATCTGCGCCCCGTTGATAATAGTTAGATTCTTGTCGTAGATATATGCCCTACGGACTCCAGTACCTAGTTAACTATCGTAGTGACTTCACATAGCTCAGAATTAGAATTTCCTTTCTCTTGTGGTCACTATTGCTTCTCTGTGTACAGCATCAGCGCCAGTGCTGCTGGCGGCTCCCACCAACGTCACCGTGGTGGAGGGGGCGGGTGCAACCATCAGCTGTGGGGCGGGCGGTGCCCCGCTGCCCAATATATCCTGGACCCATCCTGGTGAGTGGCACGTCGTGTCCTAGCCTTTAACTCATCCTACCTGAACCCGTTTATCTTTTCACCCATTCATCCTAAACCCATTTAGTCGTGCACCTTGTAATATATTCAACTTGTGCGCGAGTTCAGTTCGTCACCGTACTTGGTTGTGAGGTTTAACTTGAATGGAGAATATTGTTACCAGGCTACAGTGCTGGATGGTGAAGGTTATGTCGTCAAGTTCTACTTGTTTATTTACATCCTAATATAGAAGACTTAGAAGATTTGATCCAATAATAAGTAGCAGGCATGCTACTGATAGATGTAGACAACATAATACAAGGTCTTCATCTGAATAAGTGCTACAAGCTGCATGCTGTAGACAATGTTGGTACAGTAACATTAAGTACCGAATAAGCTGACGCTTGATAGCACAAGCGCCTTTAAATATCTGTGATTTCCTGCTTCATTTAGAACACCGGTTGCTTCCGCCAGAATCGAGTCGAAAATCCGCTGATATATTACTGTACGTTCATGAGACTAAGAAATATCTCCGAAACTCTGGTTACAGGCTTTGACAGACAGCTTTTATTGATATAGGTTCCGGCCGGAAGGTCCCTAATAATCTTGTCTGTCACTCGGCTAGCAATGCTGGTAAATAGGCACATTTTTGCACGGTGTCATATACGACCTTTCCAGTTCTTTATCTGAGAGCTTCTGATGTGAAGATGGACGGTGGTAACATCCGCCCAAACATGATCTCGCATGATACAAAGAATGCGTCATTATATTTGAAGGTTAAGCCTAACACATTGGAATGTTGTATTTGCAAAACGCGCATATAACAGACCTCTTCTATCAAAACCTATTTGGCCTTTGACCCCTTCATTATTTCCCATTATCATTTGACACGACTTAACTCATTTGCCCTTGCTCGTGACTAACGTTTTAGAAAGTGTAATCGTACGAGAAAGTTTGCTAAATCCTTAAAAGTTTATATATGCCATTTGTTATTTTTTTAACTATAACCCATATAACTTTTTCCGTTGAATAGTTATGCGTAACTTTTTTTTTTGTATAACCCTCGACCCATTTAGCATATATCACACACATCATTTACCCATTTAATTACGATACCCTTGTTTCTCCAGCTCAAATTGAAATGGCGAAGCTGTACCCTTTGTGGGAGGGTTGGGGCTCGCCGTCCCCTCTAAAGATGACAGCTCTGATCTCTCACTACAGTTTCATTTCAAATTTGGTTGTTGGTGCTCGGTTTAACCTCCCACGGGTGGAGTCAAAGCGTTGCCCCCACCCAGACTCTCTGCCTACCCAACGACGCGCCCCTTCCTTCTGACATTGAAACTGTGAAGAGTGAAATCGTATTGGTTATGTTATTGGGGAAAATCCAGGCATTAAACAGTGCCTTTGAATGGTAGTGGTGGTGCCATCATCATCGTCTGAGCAATATTAATCATTAATGATTATAAAAATGTCAACCTAACGGGGAGCATTGCTTTATGGATCGCTAGCATACCAATGTAACTAGGTGCGCTTGAGACGTATCTGCTTTGGCCCTGATCCATCTCGTACTTATTTTTTTCAAGCTTGGTGCGGCCAATGCTGCTGGCGGATGTTTACTTTCTGTGGATAAACCATTGGAAGTTTCCTGAGATCGTCCCTTAAAAAACTGCAGCCACCCTTGTTTTCTTTCTATAGATATTTTACAGTTTCAGTAACGTATACATTTTTTACCACCCAGATGGGAGCGAGATCATATCAGACGGGTCCCGGTACCGGGTGAGCGCCAGTGGGTCCCTGCACATCATCAGCGTCCGGGCCGGGGACCGGGGCCGCTACAGCTGCTCCCGGGCCAACGAGGCCGGGCAGGTCGCTGCTGACGCCTGGGTCGACATCTTGGGTGAGGCTTCCTTTTTTTCCATTTCACGAATACGGATTCTCACTCCAGTCTCTTGTTTCCAGTATGTAGTGCAAAGCGTCCGTTTGTCTTGTTACTTCCATGCAATATAGCAGTGAGTTTCCTGCTCTTAATTCACTGCACATTTGACCAGATAGGCTACACGACACATTAATAGTGGCTCTTGGTAAGCCAGCTGACCTTGTCCCTTAAATTCTAACAAAAGCTATTAGAGACTGGCAGTTGTGTTGGTAAAAACGCAGTAGAATGTCCGAACTGTTTGTCCTGCGTACAGAGAACAAAATATTTTGGTGTGAACACTCTAATGTGTCACACGACTAGGTTTTCCCATCCTATGTTATGGGGAGCGGCAACCCCAGGGGATTGTGTAGATTACATTAGCTATTAGCTAGGCCTTCGGAACATCTGTCTTCCGTGCTCACTTTGCTTCCTTCCGATTTCGTACTCCTACTGACGTTACTTTTCTCTATTCTTCCTCTGCTTTCCTGACTTACCGTGCCCATACACGTTGATCCTGCGTGGGAGCACCCTCGTACACGAGTTCCACGTTTGTCTTGGCGTACTATACCTACGTCTCTTCCGTTTCTTCTCTCCGAACAGCTGAGAGCTGATGTATGCAGGCTAAAATTATCTTATTTACCGTAAGAGTGTCATGCGAGCCATCTTAATCCTTCGGCCGACAGTTGCAAGCCACAGCAGCCTTTCCTGAAGAAAAATTATATGAAAAAAGTCACATCACCTATTTTCCTCGGAATTTCGCCATTGAAAATACTGCCCATTTTCTAGTCGTTATTAATAGTGCTATTTTTACTAGAAATAAGGACTAGCTAATTTATGTCTTAACCCTGTAATGATCGGCTGAACACCTCTCTCTGAGGAACAGTATTTTGAAATTAACCGGATAATGTATTTTGCTCTGTGAAACTTTTACATGTCCGGTGAGAAATGCTTGTGTAAGAATAACACCATTGAGAAGCCAATATGTTCTTTTACTCAGTAAAGGGTTATCTGGGTAAGAAGGCAATCATTAACTCTCAGTCTCATCTAATTCCTACAGAAAAAACGCACATCGTGACACCGCCCCAGGACACGCGTGTTATCCTGGGCCACGTGGCAACGCTGCCGTGTGGTGTGGAGCACGCTGACGGTGTGGCGGCCGTGGTGACGTGGCAACACGACGGCGTGGCGGTGGCGGGTGGTGGTGCTGTAACCAACTCCCGCATCACCATGCTGGGGGACGGGTCCCTTCAGATCCAGGAGGTCCGCGCTGCCGATGTCGGCGTCTACCAGTGCACCGTAAGTCGGCTGCACAGTCCTCTGTAGGCTAGCTGGCTATGCAGGTATTCCTCCATAAGCCACCCCCCGTTCTGTCATTAATACTGCAATGGGACGTCGTGGTCAGGTGGTGCAGTTTTGGAGGTCAGGAGCGGGTAGAACGGCACTATGCAACTGCAACAACTAATTGAGCTGTCACTGCTGCCATGCACGCTCCTGCCACACAAGGCACCCTTTGCTCCCAACCGATTCCTGTCTCACCTAACCTTACTCTGCCCTTACCCTCTCTTCAACCTCAACTCCTTATCTCCAACCTAACTGCCTTTCACTTCACCTTTGACTCAATG
>LQNS02278087.1:10679189-10691829 GCA_001587735.2 Parhyale hawaiensis
CAGCAGCTCCAGCACACACGCACCTCACGCGATCACGTCCAGCAAGAGAGTGAGCAGCTGCCGGCCTACCTGCCTAATCACCTTCGCCTTGTTCTTCATGGGGCAGGTTAAGTAGGGCGGTCGGTCGCTAGAGGTGACATGGCAAGACGCCAAAAAGCGCCCCATGACAAGACAGTTCTGTTATTATACTCTTGAATCAAGAGTTCCTATTTATATCGGTATCCTGTGAGACTGTCTATCGAAGATTGTTTGCACCGTATATAATGTGTACATTCAGAATTCGTTGCACCGAGTAGTCTAATAGCTATACCAGTTACGGTCCTTCTTATAAGTGTTTCGAACGAAGATGAATGTTTGATTTTCAACTGTTTTATTGTCATGAAATTATCAAAAGCCCTAACTGTATCTTAGCCTGTGTTTGCCTATTTTGTTCCATGCCGTCTCTCTCCTGTTGCATTTCTAATGCAGCAGCAGTCCTGGGAGCGTAGAATGGCTAACACTCTGTAGTGGAAAAGTATCTTCTGCTTTATTCATCGTCCTGAGAGACGTGTCACTGTACATTAATTCCTGTGCTGCAGGTTACCTCCAAGGGAGGCAACGATTCGAGCTCTGCCCGCCTGGAAGTGATGGAACTGCCGTACCCCCCGGGGACGGTACACGCCGAGCGCAACAGACCCGTGCCCAAGAGCGTCCTGCTGTCCTGGTCCCCAGGCTTTGATGGTAACAGCAGACTCACAGGATACATCCTGCAGCGGCGGGAGGTCCCTGTCTCGGGTGGGTGCCAGCTGCTTCCTCTTCGCTATTCAGTAAACCTTGTAGGTTACCTTAGCCGTTACCTAGGCCTTCGGGACTCCTATCTTTCGTGCCCTGTTTGCTATCGTCCGATTTCATACTTCTTCTGATAGATATTACTGTCACCTGTTCTTCTTCTTCTTTCCCATCTTGCTGTTTCCATGCGCGTTGATCCTGTGTGGGAACACCTTCGTGCATGGGTTCCCCGTCTCTATCGTCATTCTATGTCCCTTGTTTCTTCCTCTGTTAGATCATCTTAGCTGTGGAAACGCAGGCTTAAACTAGTCAATAATCTAATCTCTTATCACTATTCAGTAATGTTTATAGTCCAGTGTGTCTGCTACTATCTGCAGTAGTTCTGTTTCTTTGTGTCGCTTGGACTCGGCTAAAGTCGGTCACCAAGCTAAGCGGTCATAGGCCGTAAGGCAAGTAGCTAGGTTCGCCCAGCTTATGAAGTGTAGAGTTCCGCCTCCCCCCCCCCTCCCCCCAAAGCCTTGGCCTTTGCAATATCTTACTTTTGAGCTCATTGCTTCGTTCCATTTTCATATCCCTTTTATTGATGCTTCGTTTTATTCTAATCATATTAGGATGTTCTTCGCGACGTACGTTTTCGCCTAGGAAGTTTCGTTTCTTGGACTCCCTAACTATTTTATCGAGTCTCTGCCCCTTCCTTCACTGCGTAGCTCATCCCGATGTGCACTAGTCCCAAAACTAGAGGCATTGCGTGCTCGAAAAATCCCGTAGGAAATGCAAAAAGCTTAACGCTGAAAGAAATATCAAGTATATATTGTATTAGTTGCTTTTTATCGTAACAGGAGTCACGTCAGCAACTCAGGACTTCGGCCTGAAGTGGGAGACGTTCAGCCGGAACGTGTCGGCCACGGCCCTGTCCACGGTCGTGACAGACCTGCGGCCGTCCACGGGCTACCAGTTCCGCGTGGCTGCCGTCAACCATGTGGGTGAAGGGTCCTTTTCNCCGCCTGGAAGTGATGGAACTGCCGTACCCCCCGGGGACGGTACACGCCGAGCGCAACAGACCCGTGCCCAAGAGCGTCCTGCTGTCCTGGTCCCCAGGCTTTGATGGCAACAGCAGACTCACAGGATACATCCTGCAGCGGCGGGAGGTGCCTGTCTCGGGTGGGTGCCAGCTGCTTCCTCTTCACTATTCAGTAAACCCTGTAGGTTAATTTAGCCGTTAGATAGGCCTTCGGAACTCCTGTCTTTCGTGCCCTGTTTGCTTCCTTCTGATTTCATGCTTCTCTTGATAGGTATTACTTTCGTCTGTTCTTCTTCTTCTTTCCCAACTTGCTGTTTCCATGCGCGTTGATCCTGTGTGGGAACTCCTTCGTGCATGGGTTCCCCGTTTCTATCGTCATTCTATGTCCCTTGTTTCTTCCTCTGTTAGATCATCTTAGCTGTGGAAACGGAGGCTTAAGCTAGTTAATAATCTAATCTCTTATCACTATTCAGTACTAATGTTTATAGTCCTGTCTGTCTGCTACTATCTGCAGTAGTTCTGTTTCTTTGTATCGCTTGGACTCGGCTAGTCCTCTGGGGCATGTTGTGGCGGGCCCTCTCCCTGCCACAAAATGTTTGGGCATATCGCACCCAAGGATCCCGAGTGCCTTCTCCGCAGGGGGTGTAGCATCTGGCCGCAGTTCCTGCTGAGAAGGTTAGTTTTTGTAAAGTTAGGCAGGTTCTCTATATTTCCCCTTCTGTTCCTCGAGGTGGGCCGCCGAATGGTGGTAAGCGACCCATTCCATGGGACTCCTATCTGTTCCCGTGTGGGGGGCCACGAAAGGGACCTCCCGCACGAGTGTTCGCTTTCTTCTGTCTTCTTCTCTTTTCGTTTTTCGTCTCCTTCTCTGCGCCGCACGACTGAGGGACTTCGCTCGACCGAGCCGTATGGAGATGGAGATGCTCGTGCCTTATTTCCTGCCAGGCATGGTGCACCTGGCCAAGATTGTTCTAATAGAACTCATTTGAGTTCGACTAAACCTCTAAACTATATCTACAAAATTGGATCGCTGTTATATAGTCTCAGTATCTAATACGGCGGGAAAACCCACAATATAATAATGATAATAGACTCGGCTAAAGTCGGTCACCAAGCGAAGCGGTCATAGGCCGTAAGGCAAGTAGCTAGGTTCACTCAGCTTATGTAGTATAGAGTTGCGCCGCCCCCCCCCCCCAAAGCCTCGCCTTTGCCATATTTTACTTTTGACCTCTCTTTGCTTCGTTCCATTTTCATATCCCTTCTATTGATGCTTCGTTTTATTCTAAATTATATTAGGATGTTCTTTGCGACGTACGTTTTCGCATAGGAAGTTTCGTTTCTTGGACTCCCTAACTATTTTGTCCAGTCTCTTCCCCTTCCTTCACTGCGTAGCTCATTCCGATGTGCACTACTCCCGAAACTAGAGGCATTGCGTGCACGAAAAATCCCGTTGGAAATGCAAAAAGCTTAACGCTGAAAGAAATATCAAGTACCGGTATAGTATTAGTTACTTGTTATCCTGACAGGAGTCACGTCAGTAACTGAGGACTTCGGCCTGAAGTGGGAGACGTTCAGCCGGAACGTGTCGGCCACGGCCCTGTCCACGGTCGTGACAGACCTGCGGCCGTCCACGGGCTACCAGTTCCGCGTGGCTGCCGTCAACCATGTGGGTGAAGGGTCCTTTTCNGGCCTGAAGTGGGAGACGTTCAGCCGGAACGTGTCGGCCACGGCCCTGTCCACGGTCGTGACAGACCTGCGGCCGTCCACGGGCTACCAGTTCCGCGTGGCTGCCGTCAACCATGTGGGTGAAGGGTCCTTTTCTCCTCCCAGTAACGTCATCGTCCTGCCCCAAGAAGGTAACATCTCTCTGTGTTAATCATCGTCAGCACCTGTTGTCTTTGTTTTTATATTTTCGCGGGTAATAATGTCTTGCCAAGATTAGACACTTATTTGTATAGGGTCCGGGTCTGGCATTCGCTTGTCCAGGAGTCGGATTTCGAAAATGTTTCGTCGTTTTGAGTCTTTTGTGTTGATGAGTCGGGAAATTATTTTTACGCAAGGAATTGGAGTAGGATACCTGCAGGTTCCACGAGTCGGAGTCGGACGTCCAACTTTCTGACTCTACACTGGTGCTCATTACAACTTTTCAGGTAGCATAGGATGGGCCTTTCACTGCCTAGAATGAAAATTGATGCTAGTGCTAGCAAAAAAATTAGTAGGTAGCTCTACCTTAGCGTTATATTTGGTTTATTTTTTCCGTTCATTATTTGTGTCGTTGAATTAAACGTGTGACCTTGTTCTTTCCGCAGCACCTAGTGGTCCTCCCCAAGGCCTTGTGGGATCCCCCAGGTCCTCTTCGGAACTTATGATCCAGTGGGAGCCGCCTCTACCGGAGCACCGCAATGGCATCATCTTAGGCTACGTGGTCCGCTACAGGCTGGGCGGCTATAAGGCTGCCCAGTGGTACTACAGGAACGTTACTAAGGAGGTCAGTTGGCTGCTGATCTACGTATGTGTTGCATAACATTTGTGCGTTACTGGTTTGAGCTAGCGTGCTGGTACTATCTAATATCAGTGGAGCACAGCTTTAGTAATGAAGTGAGTTAGCTGTTGGTTGCTCACCTGCGACGACCGCCGAATGGACGTCGTACTGTGCCGCCTACCTACGTATTGGGCGTACGAGACTCATTCACGATTATGTGCGGATGAAGCGTCTGCAACCCTACTGCGACGACTGCGTCGTACCTCTCACTGTCTTGCATTTGATGGCCGAGTGTGCCACCTTCTCCGACGAGTAGAGGGACTACTGTCCGAACCTGCATGGTCAGTATGCTGACTCCATCCTCCTAGGAATGCTTTCTGAGGAGCCTCGCGGCCAATTTAATAGAAAGGCCCTTAAGACTTTTCTTGTCAGATGTGGCCTCTATCACAAACTGTAATGAATCCATTACGATAAATGCTGTCGTCAACTACGGCTCTATCCTTTTCTTTGTGAATTACATATACTATATGAAAAATTAATAATGATAATAAAGTTCTCCTTACAACTATATAGCATAGCTCAGGCCTTCTGTAGTCCACTACAGCTGTACTCTCCTCTAGGCCCCAGAAAGGCTTAATCTGCAGCACGAATCACTGCATGGAGAGTTCCTAGGTTGGGTGTGCGTTGAAGGCGACTTTGCCTTTTTGTAGACTTCTTTTCTTCTCTTGGAACACGATTGTTGTAGCCCAGTATAGAAATGACGTGCCCGAGTCCGTTGCAGACGCAGCACAGCTACCTCATCAGCGGACTCATCACCTGGAAGGACTACGAGGTGCAGGTGGCCGCCTACAACGTTAAGGGTGTCGGCGTATACTCGGAAGGTGTGTGCGCATCCCAAGTGTGTGAGTGCGGTGTGTTGAGATCTAATTGTATGTATGCGTAGTGAAGATATTAATATAAGGGCATTGTTTGCAGTGGATTTGCTAGTATATGAGTAAGTTATGTATCTTATAGAAATATGATGTGTGCTGATGCTGGTGTACGTGTATGTGTCTCTGTGTGCAGATGTGGTTGTGTGGCGTACACGTAGTGGCTGTTGTGAAGTTTAATATCCATAGTTCAACTGGTAGGGTCCAACATAGTCTTCTGATTTTGTGTTCAGGAGTGCGACTGAAAACAAAGGAAGGTGTGCCTGCAGCGGCCCCTAAGCAGGTGACGGTGCTGCCACTGAGCTCGACAGTGGTGAAGGTCACCTGGAAACCTCCCGACCCCTGGATGATCAACGGCATCAACCAGGGCTACAAGGTGCAGGCCTGGCTGGGTGAGTGGTCGCTCTGACTCCTACTATCCTAGTTACGACTCGTCAACACATTACCTACGTAACTTGGGACCATTACCGCAAGTTCTATGTATTCCCGAAGCGTCAGTCTCTCGCACGCACGCTAGGTACATATCTGGCGTTTCTGCCAGACGAGTAGATTTTTGCTGTGCTTGGTGTACTGACTCATTTCTGGCATGCAGACGCTACTGCGGGAGTACTGACGCCAACTAGATATGGAGATGGTCTGAAATCGTAGTTGTTGCTTTGGCCTTCTTCCTGTAATGCTATGGCTTTGAGAATCTGTGATCGATTGCAGCCGTGCATTTTTTGGGCCAAACTGGTATCTATCGGCCGCACGAACCAGTGCGTGTGGATTTCCTACTTGTGCCGTGCGGTCAAGTTGGCTGTACCTTTACTTAAAGATTATTTTAACAAGAATTTCCCATCTTATTATACTATGGTAAGAAGTTGCGTCCATTGTTTCGAGCCACTTTGTGTAGTCTGAAGACCTACATCGCTGACAGAATTTTCGGTAAACAGTTTTTCTCCGTGCGCAGAGGATCCAACGAAGGTGCCCACAGCTGCCCCAGTGCTGACGGTGACGGTCCCCCCGTCCCCGTACCAGGACGTCCGGGAAGCCGCTAACCTCACAGGTCTGCTCAAGTATCAGGAGTACAACGTCACGGTGCTGTGTTTCACTGCCCCGGGGGACGGCAACAGGAGCGCCCCGCTTATGGTCACTACTCTGGAGGACGGTACGTCACTGTTGTTTTGGGCTGAGGGTTCTGCTCGTCTCATCCTTTATCCTTTACGAAGTGTGAATGCGAATTGCTGAGCTGTGTGAGACAAATGAAAAATTACCTTGGTAGCCTACTGCTTTTTAAAGTTAGATATATGAAGAATTACCTTGGTAGCCTACTGCTTTTTAAAGTTAGATAAATGAAGAATTACCTTGGTAGCCTACTGCTTTTTAAGTTTATATGCCCCCTTAGCTAGCCTGTATTTTGTATTATATGCCAATCACTGGAGTCCCCGTGCTCTTCATTCTTCCCTTGTATGCCCCAATTCTCATTTAGCTCTGTCGACGTGCCAGCCTGTCTGTATTGGGTGGGCCGTTTCCCACCCGGCAACCCGATGCTTGTTGTAGCTGCCGTTCTTGGGTTACCGGCGACTCTGCCGCTCAATAATTAGCCGCAATCATAACCCAAAGAACTGTACACGGGTTGCGGTGACGCAGATTTTTGTTGTTGTCGCTTCGGTTTTAACTAAGATCGATCCTAGACCGGAGGAGGCTCCACAAGGGTGGTAACCGCTGGTAATCCCTCTGAAACATCCATTTCATCGAGAAGGAATATAAATTATACAAAAGAACAACGAGTAAACTCCCTAGCTCAGAGGGAATAAATAAAATTATACTTCGTTTTCGAGTTCCGTAGAACGTCCGAATCACAGAGGTACGGCTAGTAAAATGTAAATTTATATTATTAGATGGAGCCTGCTTTCAGACTTCAGATGTCTCAAAAGTTCCCTCAAGTTGCATCTGTGTTTAAAGTCCTCTGCCCCGCGCCGTCATGAAATTACGGCAGAAAAAACAAATTACTTCTACGAAGCTCCTTATTAGATTAGTCGCGTTTCTTTGTGGTTCAGCTTTGAACAATCTCTTTCCTCCTCGCCTTCGTTGATCGTTTGCTCAATTTTAGAAAGAGCTGCCACCTAAGGAGACGACCAACTAACTGTATTGTTATGGTTATAATTATTATATAGTGGGATGATATTATGGGAGGCATTGCACGTTCCGTGGAAAGTTTTTGGCCCAGGTCCTGGTATCTGTGTGTGATATTTTTACAATTACCCTAATACGATAACAACAACGTAATATACGCCGTACCTTAGAACTGAGTTATAACACTTGTGTTAATGAACAGTGCCCTATGTTCCGAGGAAGTTACATTACCCTAATGTGAGTCCAGGCCCCGGCTATCTATGTGTGATTGATTCTCAGCTCAGTTGCGCTAAAACGATCCCACCTGCCGAATTTATCCAGTACATCTAGAGTAAAGTTCTAGGTTGGACAGAATAATACAATGACACCTTTATTAACGAACAGTTCCGGGTGCTCCGAGCAAGGTGCATTTCCCTGAAGTAAGTGACCGCTCGGTGCTGGTGAGCTGGTCCCCACCCGAGCAGCAGAACGGCATCCTCACCGGCTACAGCGTCTCCTACAGGGAGCGTGACGCCCCTCGCATGCCCCCCACTCTTGTGGCCAACCTCACTGCTGACACCACCTCGTACCGCATCAATAACTTGACGGTATGTACCTACTGTTGTTATCATTGTGTGTGGAGGGTTCCTCTATCTTTGATGAAGCTTGACTACTGCTATGATGCTCGTAACTGGACGGTACTCGACTTGCTGCTCGTATGTGCTATGACGGTGTTGGTGTTCCGCTGTGGTTCAGTTCCTTTCTATTCGTTGGATGCTGCGAATCTTTTCCTTATATCTGGAACAATATCGTGCTCTATTAATAGTCATGTAAGAAAATTTTCAGGAAACTTCACAAGCAGTAGGCCTATGTCTGTTGCTCACGTCTGGCGGCGCTGGAATTAGCTACCCAGATTTCATCTAACAAGTTCATTTCCGGCTTTGGGTAGCGGAACTACGGAGGTTGCAATACTGTATTACTTCCCAAAGTATAATATTCGTACAGTTATTTTACGTAGACAGACTTGACTGAATTTATTACCGATGTCTCGAAACGTATGTCCACCATAATCTGTCTTGTATTATCTCAACTAATAAGCACACAATATTTGCGCAATTCTGAAATCCGTGACAAAACCAACTCATTGCCATTGCAGGCCAGCACGTTTTACACATTCTCGGTATGGGCGTGGACGAGCAAAGGTCCGGGTGAGGCGGCCGTCACCAGCCTGCAGTCGGGCGTGGAGCCCGAACTGCCGCACGCCCCATCACGCCTCGCGGTGTCCAACATCCAGCCGCACTCCGTGGTGCTCCAGTTCACCCCGGGCTTTGATGGCAACGCCAGCATCGACTTGTGGATGGTGCAGGTAAGCTACGTCATTTGTGGAATCCGTAAGATTTCAGTTAGCCCATTAACTGCGATTGACGGGAATATCCGTTCCCGAAACGGTATAAAAGATACGTATGCCGTAGTTATTTGGTTGAAGTTGAGATGACGGGGCCTGTGGGTACTTAACGCATCCAGCATGAAGCGTAAACGCATTGTACTAAATATCAATAGGTAGCACTTTGTGTGTTGCCTGTTCTTCGTAGAGATAAGTTACATGCTGAAAATATAAGGTTAAACCTGGGAAAGCTGTTATTTTGATGAACCTTATGTATGCCAATCATCTTATTAGATAGGGCTGGAAGTCCTGTCCATCACACATAAAATAATTAAATGTGTTAAGCCAGGAGAATACTGCTAGCCTACTACTTCGTATAAAATGCAGGCGTTGCAACACATGTTTATGAACGGTTATGATTTACATATGTTGTCTTAATGTAATGTTTATCTGTGTGAAATACACATATCAAACTAAAAGTATTTGTCTTCAGGCTCTAAGTTCGCGGTCGTCCAGTTGGGAATCGCTGTACAATAGCTCGGCCCCGCTGGCGACGACCCTCGCCATCCCGAACCTGGTGCCCTTCACCACGTACCAGCTGAGGCTCATTGCCCGCAATGTGGTGGGAGACTCGCCTCCCTCCATGCCCTCCCCTCAGTTCCAGACCCTCCAGGCGGCCCCTGCCCACCCTCCCTCCAATGTCACCGTCAGAGCGGTCTCCTCTACAGAGCTCCGAGTTCGCTGGATTGTGAGTCTTTAGCTGAAGCAATGAATGCATGTTTCAACCGCTCCTATGCCGGCGTAAAAACGCTTAAATCTAACTATGTTTTGTAAGTTTAGCATGTGTAAAAACTTGCTCTCGCTTTCCTACACGTTTTGAAATAGCATCACGTACTTAAAAGATCACTTTCCTTTTGTTTTCTGCATATTTTTTAGATGAACAGACTAGCTAGTTAGGTGATGCAGAAACTTTCTAACGTAACTGATCTCTTGCTAGAAAGAAAGTAGGTGATTATTTTGCTTTGTATGCTTCTTAATTGTTGCTTCCAAGAAGGCTGAGTTGCTGGAAAGAACTAGTTGATAGCAGACAGTTGCTCTAGGCAACACGGCTAGTTGATGACTTGCTTATAACAAAAATGTCTATTAGCTACAAACAAACAAGATGTATACGGTGCAGAAGACTGTAGTATGAACTACGCTCGAGCGAGTGACTTGCATTGCAAGTAAGAGTCAGGAATAGATTATTTTCGCCACTCGATGCCAGTAGATTAGACTGGATATTGAATGGTACCAGCTATGGACGGACCGAGAGACTTCTACGACATGACCCAAAGTCCAGGGTCTGGTCCTGTGTTAGCCGCTGCTATTAACGCTAATGCATGTACTGTAATGAGAACCCTGAAAGTCCTTGCATTTTTCTGTCCAGGAATTCTTTGTAAAAACACTAAGTTTTTCGATTACTTAATGGGTTTGGAACAGAAATTTTGATGAGTACCGCCCTCAGGGGATCATTTAAATTACCTTAGCCATTAGCTAGACCTTTGGGACATCTTTCTTTCGTGCCCACTTCGCTTTCTTCCATATTCATACTCACACTGACGATGCTTTGTTCTGTTCTTCCTGTTCTTTCCTGAATTGCTGTTCCCGTGCGCGTTGACTCGTGCATGGGTTGCACGTTTCTCTTGATATTATTTGTCCCTTCTTTCTCCCTCTCTTTGGATCCCAGTGTATTCTGTGAATAGAGAGACTTAAACTAGGAGAATACTACAACCTTCTTTTGAATACGGTAGTAGCTACCAGCAGTTAGGTCGTAGTGCCGACCGATTAGGCCAGATAGTTTGGGCTACCGAAGATAAATATTACATCCGCTTCAGTACTAATTAACTGCTGCATACCAAATTAGCTGTGAGTAAGTAGAAAGAACCAGATGCAATTACTAGTTTAATGTTGAATCACACTACATACAGGAAACCCCCGATTAACATAGAGGATTGGGGGCGATGTTAATCAAATAAGTATATAGTTACTGAAGAATTTTCTACGTCGTCTATATACTAAGTTGATTGAGGAACGGTGTATATACCGTATATAGTAAAGTGGGGTAAAAAATGAATTACCCACATTATAGGTAAAAAATGGACTCCCTCTCTTGCGGATTTTATACTGCAAGAGAGAGCGTCCATTTTACCTCTGATGTGAGTAATTAATTTTTTTTACCCCACTTTGCTAAACATATATTTTTTCAGATCTTAATCGGGGTCTTGGTATCTAAATTGAGGCTATACTTATCGAATTCTATGTTATTGGAAACTATATTAACCGGGGTGTTCCTTTATAACGCTGCATCCTTTACTACAGCCCCTGCAACAGTGGGAGTGGTACGGCGCTTCTCAAGGCTACCGCATCCTCTACCGGCCCCTGGGCTGCTCGTGCGACTACCAGCACAGCTTCGTGTACGACACAACCGCCAACTCACACAAGCTGGAGGACCTGCAGGAGTACACCAAGTATCAGGTGAGAGGGCGCGGTCTTTCTCAAGGGCGCTTGGCGAGCCGAGTCAGCAAATTTGCTTGGTGCGCATGGCTATCTTTGGGGTATCTACCTTTGGGTAGGAGGGTGGCGGGTCATTGAACCTTCCGTTTCGGTGCCATGGTTCCTAGCCACCCGTCGTCGACAGCAGCTGTACTTACTCCTGTGGTGCCAGTTGGCTTATGTCTGCCGCACGAACCAGTGCGTGCGGATTTTCCAGGGGAGGGTGCAGTCAAAGTTGACTTTATCTTTAGCAGTTGCCAACTTCCAGGAGTATGTGTTGAGGTGGCTGTAGATTTTGAGAGGTCTTAGGATTTGTTGCTGTTTTTTTTGTCAATTGTCTCGTCAGGAGCACAACTTAAGATTACGGTTCAGGTTTTTGTGAGAACTTAGGATTTGTTACCTACTCTTATTTTCGGAATATCCGGTGATTAGGTGGGGGTTCACATCAGCCCGCATGCAGACTGCAGTTGACTGTAGGCCAAGGCTGTAAGAAATTTATGACTTGCATTGACCTATCAGATCAGATATTCTGAATCTACGTGAAAGCTAGTTCGGACTGCAGTTTCCGTTTTTCAATTTATTACGAAACCATAGAATTTTGTTTTGAAGTAATTATTATTGTTGGTTTTTCAGATCACAGTGGAGGCTGTGAACGACGTAGGGGCGTCCATGAGAGCGGCAGTGACAGTGGAACGAACCAGAGAGTCGGGTGAGTCTTAACCTCACGTTACATTACTTGCAGGCCGACTTCGCTCTTATTTAACTGCTGGTCTTCGCTAACATAGCGCTTGGTGCCCACTAGCTAGCTAGCTAAACTAGGACTCTAATAATAATAATATTTACGGCCTGACTCGCGTTACTTGAGAATGAAAACGAGAATGGTAACCATGAGATATGTTCCCTCTAGCAGAAACCCCTACGCCGCTGTTGCTTTTGTATAGACTCTGGCTAAGCCAGTGAGCAGGAACATATATTTAGGCAGTTGTTCTTTTTGATCAACCTTCGGGGTAGGAGAGTTAACCGTGAGATATGTTCACTCTTGCAGTATCGCGTGCACCACTGTTTCTTTCCTTTACACTCCTGCTCAGTCAGAGGGTAAAGTGTTAGTTTTGCCGGCAGTTGTTCTGTTTTGTCGCTCTTTTGTGTGCGTAAGATTGACCCTTAGCAACGAATTTATGTAAGTGGTTCATCCATCCTGTATAGGTGCTTTGTGGAGTCTCGCGCCAGGAGTTCCCTGAGGGGCCTATCTTAGCTGCATCTAGTCCTGTTGAGCAGCTTTCGTTGCTACCCCTGTTTACTTCTGTAGCGGGTCGCTTTTGCGACTTCGCTACCTCCGCTCACGCCAATCGCCCGCCCTTCTCAAACCTGCCAACAAAGAACAAGTACGCACAGTAGATGCGTGACGTGGCACGGCAGCTCACTCTCGAATC
>LQNS02278087.1:10698301-10715460 GCA_001587735.2 Parhyale hawaiensis
CAACTAGTTTGGTCGGGCGGTGAGGTGGTGCCTTAGTGTGGCACATCGGGTTAGCACTGCGGCGGCAGCAGCATTAGCGGCTGTCGTTGTGGTGTGCGCCCAGCCCGCACCCCTTCCCTCCAAAACGACGCGCTGCCTACGACACTTCCATCGGGTTATCATTACTCCACTGGTAGCAAGGCTAAGCGACCGCGGTAGGGGTGAATGGGTCGCGGCCCAGTGGCTGAGAAGTTTTGGCTTATGTACAAATTCTACATCTAGCATGACGGCAGTAAAGTGGTGATGCGCATTCCCATCTATGTTTGCTCTGAGGCCCAGACACGCGGATTCCTGAGTTTCCTGTGCGCTAAAGTACTTTTTATTACTTTTGTTTGGATCGTTGAGTGTTCTCACTGTGGGGAAACCTTAACCACAAAGTACAATGCCATTATTGATAGAACGAGTACCTAGTCAAGTATTTTGTAATAATAGTACGAGTATCGAGTAGCTAATAATACTTGTTTTGCAGTGCCATCCGCGGGCCCCACCAACATTACCGCCAAAGCAACATCCTCCACAACAGTAGTGGTGAGCTGGAGCGCCGTGGACCCCCTCCACCAGAACGGTGTTATTGCTGGCTACAAGGTCATCTACACTGGTGAGTTGCTGGCTTGCCGTCGTCTGTTCGGCCGAACGGCTAAGCTTCACTGAGGTAGGCGATGGTAACTCCACACTTACTGGATGTAATTCAGCCCCTCTTCGGTCCCAGGCCGTGCAGAGGCACCTCACATGAATATCCTCGGCAGTATTAAGCCCCCGCAGTGTTAACTCCACAGATAGGATGCCCCTGTAGCGTTACGGTAACCTTTACGGAGCCAACTGCTCCTGTTTACAGTAGAAAGGAATAGTGATGAGGCACTCGGGTCATTAGGTGGTGTATGCTGGGATGTGCTTGGGAACAGTGTGGGCAGATTTCCGTTCACAACTAATCAAACCTGTGAGTCCTGGATTTTTATGTTCTTCTGTAACTTTGGTTTATGGATAACCATAGTATCGGGCTCACTGTCCGCCATTCTATTCTACGATTCTCCTACTCTTAGCTTTGGAAATGAGTTGGTCTGTCAATTGCCCAGTATCTCCTCCCTCTGGAGGCGTAGGATGACCCATAGAGTTAGGTTAGTTTAGGTTCACTTATCCTATGTTATGGGGAGCAGCGCCACCAGGGGACCCTGTAGGTTACCGTAGACGTTAGCTAGGCCCCCGAGATGTCTGTCTTTCGTGCCCACTTTACTTCCTTCCCATCTCATACTCTACTACTGATCTTTCTTCAATCTGTTCTTCTTCTTTCCCGATTTGCTGTTCCCATGCACGTTGATCCTGTGTGGGAACACCTTAGTCCATGGGTTTCACGTATCTGTCGACATACCATATATCCCTTCGTTCTTGCTCTGTGATGTCGCCTTTGTTATGGAAATGGAGATTTGTACGTCTGAATATAATAATAAACTATAATAATGTCCAGAATCTAATTCTACTGACAGCTTCATTGTTTTATCTGCTATGCAATTTGCTGCATCTCCGCCGTCAACCTTCGACGTCTCAAAGTTCACTTCCTAAATTAACTTCTTACGAATTGGAAAGAATTTAGTTCATTGTCAGAATAGCTATGTGTACGAAGCTGGGACGTGAGGATGTGTTTGCAGAACCCCATTAACCTCCAAGTTCATGGTCCTGTTCAGTGGCACCGCCAGCTGGATGTGGCACAGTCCCGCGATTAGTTTGATACCTACATCTGATGGCGGAGTTACACTCAACTTATGAGCGAACCTTCAGCTCGCACATAGTCCCACTTACGCAGTGAAAATCAGTAACTATGGTACCTTTGAAGTCTAAAAAGTTGCTCCTGTCGTTTTGGCCGAGCTCGCCCGACTCTTGGTGATACTCGAGGCGAACGCCGTGCAAGCTGAAAGTTCGCCCGTGAGTTAAGCATGCAACTGCACGATGTGGCTCCGGCAGCAAGTAATATAGAGAAATTCAAGGCTATTATGACCACCGTAGACAAGTTACGCAGTAACTTTTGCTGCGAGGTGAGGTGCACTTGGGGAACTCTTGGCGTGAGCCAATCGAATCGTTTGGTAATGTGCGGATGTCGCCCACGGCGTCGACGTAATCGCGCATTTGCGACAACAGTGTCGTAGCTAAAAATTTACATTTATCAGGAGAGGCAAACACAGTTTTAAATGTTACTGTATAAACGTAGTAAGGGATTATTCTCGTTATTAACAGTGATGATATAGAATAAAATATGCCAATCTTCACGCAGCGGCACACACTCTTACCCTATTCAAGCTCTGGAGTAACTGAGAGGTGCCGTAATTGATACCAAATGTTATAACGAGCGAGGTAGTGTAAGACTGATACCCGGCGCCCTCTAGCGGCCACTTTTACCGACTCTGTTATGAAATTATCACGAAGAGAACTTGATGCGGGCTTTTTGATGGTAGCGATAACTCAGAATACCCAATTGTTTGTCACTCTTCTCGCAAATGAGCGATGTAGTCGAAGCCGCTTTACTCGCTTCTATCACAGATCTGATATCCGATGGAAAAGTCTTCATGAGTGGTAATAGTGAAACTGGTTTAATCGTGACGAAACCTTTACGTGTCCGCCTGGATGAATATGGCGTTAATGATAAACAGGAGTCTGCGGTTTGATGATGCGAATCTGTATGTTGAGTGTGATAAGAGCCTGGTGATGTAGAAGTGTGTGGAGTGAATACAGTGAGATTAATTGAATGCAAAGTACTGAAATAACCGTGGTTCACTGTAGGACTCTCTCTTAGAGTGGATACCGTGGTGAAACTGGGACTATAATAATAATAATATGACAGCCCTGCGAGAGCTGAAGTGCGGCCATCTCCATCCAGGAACCCTCCAGAAGAGCGCTCTGCTTGGAACAGCACACATCATTCGCAAAGTGCTCTGAGCCTTAGGTCGCGGTATGTGACCCGGCGCCAGAGTGTAGAGCCCAACATCACTCAACCGATCCAATTATTGGGTCGTGCAATCCCCTCGATAATAATAATAATAATATTAACGCTTTACTCGCTTACCAAAGGATTAGATTCAGCATAGTGAGAGGGCCCCAGTTACCTTGCTACGTTACCCCAACAGGAGCCCAGTTGGCCCCACAGGAAAAGCTGCTAGTAGGCAACACCACAACGACGGCGACGCTGACGCAGCTCCGGAAGTACCACCACTACAGCGTGCAGGTGCTCGCCTACACCAGGCTCGGCGATGGTGTGCCCGCCCCCACACCACCTCTCGTCGTCACTACCTTCGATGATGGTAAGGCACATTTACTGTCCGTATCATTTTAACTGTAGCTACCTTTTTTTGTTTGTTTGCTTGCTGTGGGATTGGTGTTGTTACCGTGTCGTTTGAGGCTATTCATTACTGTTGGTTTAGTTTTAATGCTTGTCACATTGCTGATAATTACCCTCGTGTATTCCTGACGTACCCCTCCGGGGGCATAGAATAGGGCTAGGTTAGTTAGGTTCGCCCATCCTATGTTTTGGGGAGTAGCGCCCCTAAGGGGTTTGTGTACGTTACTTTAGCCATTAGTTAGGCCTTCGGGACGTCTGTCTTTCGTGCCCGCTTTGCTTGCTTCCACTTGCATACTCCTACTGATGTTACTGTTGTGTGTTCTTCCTCTTTTTTTCCCGACTTGCTGTTCCCATGCGCGGTGATCCTGTGTGGGAACACCTTCGTGCATGGGTTCCCCGTTTTTCTATCGATATACTATATGTCCCTTCCTTTTCCTCTTTTAGAAGAACTTAGTACTTATTGAGGGAGGCTTAAATCTTATGATGCCTAATAATTCCTGACGTATCCAATTCATTGTCATTTTTAATATTCGGCACGACCTCCAGTATATTCTTCCACGATGTGTTATTATCTTCTCACCATTGCCTTATTATCTTCCTAGCATTGCCTAGTAACCAATTGATTTGTATGACGGCACACTATTTTCTTCAGTGCCCGGCGTACCGTCGAGCGTATCATTCCCTGACGTATCCTTCACATACGCACGTATCATCTGGGACGTACCAACCGAGCCCAATGGCGAGATCACAGCGTACTCCATCACGTACCATCTCGCCGACGACCCGGCACGCAACCTCACCATTGAGCTGGGGCCCAACGATCGCACCTTCAAGTGAGTTTAATGTTTCTTGTATAGCTACATGGCCGAGCGAATTCGGTAGGCCGGGCCGTGTAGGGTTAGAGATTCTTTCCGTCTTATTTCCTGCTAGAATTGGTACAACTGACCACTAAGAAACTAATAGAAGTCGCTTGAGTTCAACTCTACTGTATTGCAAAGTATACTACACGAAATTGGATCACTGTTATGTAGTCTTTGTATTCAGCTAATACGGCGGGGAAACCCTCAATATAACAATAATAATAACTGCAGTTGATAATCTTGCCAAACTCCCATATTTTAATTTACTCCAATTCCTACTGGGGAAAAGCTATAGCCTCAGCTAGTGAGAGTGAACCAATAAAACCCCGTAGCAAAGCCGTTTATGCAATGACTGTTTTCCTGCTTGGTTTTCCATATCGATTGGTCGAAACTGCAAAGCTGTTGACTTTACGATATCAGTAACCAAACTCCAGTGAAATCTCCTGAGGCGAGAAACTAAAACTGTCCCGTTATTCTGTCGAACAGGGCGGAGAACCTGAAACCTGAGAGCTACTACATGTTCCTTGCGCGGGCGAGGACCCGCCTGGGCTGGGGCCGAGTGCTCCGGGCCCCTGTCTATACCACTAACAATAGGCAACTGCCCACCCCACCCTCAGTGCCCACCATCTCACACTCGCAGCTCACCAGTAACAGCATCACCTTCTCTTGGAACCCCGGCCTGGACGGTCTCGCTCCTATACGGTGGGTGGTAGCTAAATGAAACAGATTCACGCCCCTCGAGAAAAATCTCGTAGTATACTTAAGCTTCATCCTTTCCTATCCTGTAAACTCTCTTCCTACCTGAGCGTCGACAGGCTCGCTCTTATCCATTAGGTGGTGCGTGCGATGAAAAGTTGTGCCCTCAGCAGCACCCAGTTGGCTACTGTAGCCCAGCTGAGGGTTACATGCATGGGACGTTCCTGTATCCAGAGCGTGATATATCGATAAGGGTGCCCTCTTACGAGGCACAGGCGGGGCCATGGGGTTAAGTTAAGTTCGCCTGTCCTATGTCATGGGGAGCAGCGACCCTAGAGAGATTGAGTAGAGTGCCTTAAGCTAGGCCTTAGAAACTTCGGACTTCCGTACCCACTTTGCTTCCTTCCTCTTTCATGCTCCTTCTGATGAAACTTTATTCTGTTTTTCCTCTTCTTTCCCGACTTGCTGCGCCCATGCACGTTAATCCTGTATGGTAACACCCTCATGCATGGGTTCCACGCTCATCTTGGCGTACTATATGCCTCTTCTTTTTTACTTTCTTGAAATAACTTTGTACATGTAGTGCTTCAGGGGAGGCTTGAACGATCTATATTACATAACGTAGGGTGGCCTCTACTCGTGTGCTGTAGCAGTGCTACCTGCGCACGTACTCTGCACTATGATGCTGTAAGATCGCCTATGGTGAGGCACGTATTACGAATCTTTTTTAAGAGTACCCTATCAAAACTGAGGGCCGCCGCTGAAGCTAAAACGGCAATTCAGTTCTGCGAGGCGGCCCCAAACTTTCATAGGATAGCTATACTCAGCGATGGACACAATTAAGACCCACTCGATTGCTTGCCGCAGCTACTACACGGTGCAAATATCGGAGGACGGAGGGGCGTGGAGCGACGTTCCTGAGCAGGTGGAGTACAGCGCCACCAGCTACACCGCGCACTCCCTGGCGCCCTACACCGCCTACAGGTCTGTACCTCAGGTCTCCTTTTTGTCTTCATCTGAGTAGGCTGGTTGGATCGTGTGTCTTACGTTATTTGGAGTTGCAACCATGCAGTATTTAATATTAGTTTCCGTGGGAGTTTTACAAAATCTTTTTGTGAGTGTCCACTGTGCTCCATTCTCTCCCTAGTACTGCTGTCTTCGTGCGCCTCCTCAGCGAGATAGTCTGACGGATCCTGTAGCTCTCAGAATATCAATGCGCATGTTGTATCTACCTAGTGTGTGCCTTACCGCAGGGGTCGTTGCATCTGATTGCAGTTACCCATGGGTTACCATAGCTAGACCTTGGGAAAGTCCTCCAGTTTTGTCCACTTTTCTCTCTTTCATACGGTCACGTTCATACTTCTGCTGGTTCTTTAGGGTGTTGTTTTTTTTTTTTTCCCGACTTCTTGGTCCTATGGGCGTTGATTCTGTGTGGGAACATCTTCATGCAAGTGTCATACGTGTTCATTGACGTGCTACATGTCTGATCATTCTTCCTCTCTTGGGATCGAAGGTACCGCTATGCGTAGAGGCTTGGCTCTAGGCCTATACTAATGATCAAAAATCTTACCGCAGTTCCTCCTGTTAGGTTAGTTTTATAATGGGTAGCTAGGAAGGTGTCCTTTGCTTCCCCGTTTGATTTGTGGGGTGGGCCATCAATGATAAGCTACCTCTCTCACTGGACTCTATATCTGCTCCCGTTTCGAGGGCCTCGTAAAAGATAGAACTATACCGTATCTCTCTTCCGCCGTATTCATCTTCCGTTCGAGGTGCCTACTTTGCACCTCATTTTCTGGTTAGTAGCAGTGCACTGGCGAAATGCCGCTATTTAACTCACTGTTTAAGTCCACAGTCAAAGTGAGACCTTTGGTTAGAAATGCTGAGATTAATCATTCGTAGCTTCAGCGGGATGCTGAGGAACTTATTCGCTGAGCTAATATGCCGATACTTTTTCCCATACGCGGTGTTACGCGCTGTTCACCATCCTTCCTTGGCATACAACGTATCCCTTCCTTTTCCTCTTTTCAGGCTCCATTACAGCAGCATGGGGCCCAACTTGTGGGGCCTATACTGGTGTCTCCCTGTACAGCAGCTGGGAGCTCAAACTTGTGTATCCTATAGTGGTCACAGGTGTCTCCCAGTATTTGTATCTCAGCTAACGTAGTGGTTAGGAACTCTCGCAAGGGTCGCATAGCGTAAGTCGGACATATGTGGGACCAGGGAGTCAAAGTCGGCCGCCTGCGTGTCTCAAGAGTTGAGTTTGGAGTAGGAGGAAAGTTGTTTCAAGGAAGTCGGAGTCAGAAAGATAATATAGTCTTGAGTTTTAGATGCAGTGAATTGCATTAAGACACTGGCTGGCGCCAGAAGTTAGAGCCATGAAGATAATAAAACTTCCGAAGTTCAGGGATGCGAAGAGTCTGAGTAAGACACTGACTGGCTCCAGGAGTAGGACACTGGACTTTCCAACTTGCAACGCTGCTTCTTACTCGAGAAATATTACAATAACGATTATTAAAAATTTTTCGCTAGGTTCCGGCTGCAGTCAAGCAATGACATCGGTGCCAGCGGTTGGAGTGAAGTCAGTGAAGAGGTGCGCACGCTGCCGGCCGCTCCCTCACAGCCTCCTGAAGATGTCAAGGTAAGTTCTTGTTATTGGAGTTACGAAAAGGTTAAGGCTTCTTCATCTTTGTCAGCCGATTTTTACCGTGAATTATTGTATGAAAAAGTATCCGCTGCTGTTGTCATTAGCACGTTTGCTGCCGCTTACAACTTCCGAAAGCTGTTTTGATCACGCAATGACTTAGCTTGGGCAGTGAGGAGTGGCATTCGGGGTTCGCTAGGTTCTTGGGCAAAGGGGCCCTGAAACAGCTAAGCGAGTTCTTTTATGAATAGATTTTTAGATTTTCGAATAAATTACCAGTTATGGATCAACTAATGTGTCGGTTTCTCGTAGGAGAAGCATTCATTAGTTGAACTGTCTTGTAGGAAGGTCCGTGATTTGTAGCTCTAGGGTTAATGGCGAAGATAGTAGACACAACTTGTAGCTACATGTGTACTGCAATAAAACTGAGGTCGTATGGTTCTTGTGAGGGAGGCCAGCTCTCACTCTCGATACGGCTCTTGCGGTCGTGTTCGATTCTAATTCTGTTCTATTCTAATTATCGAAGCCCAATGCCACCATTGGTTAGAATGCTTCTGTAAACAATGTAGCCCTTCAGTAATCAGCTAGCTTGTGACGACTTAATTGTATTCAGTCTCGAGGCTGCAATAGAGAATAAGAATTTGCTGGCCGCCAAAGTGCTGATTGGGAGCCATAAAATAGCGTACTAGCAAACTTGTGCATCAAGGTGAGGTCATACTCCGAGATCGTATACTACTACACTAAATACTCCCGTCCTCACGTTTGGTTACCTATTCAGTTTCAAATATCGGTTGCCCCATGCAATGTAAGTTCCTGTAGGTACGGTGTACAAAACTACTATTTTACATTTAAATCCCAGAAATATGCTTTAATTCCCCTACCCTACGGGCCGTAGTCGCAGAGGTCCCCGGCAGGAGCTATATGACGGGGTCTCTCTCTTTTAACTCTTATATATTTCCCTATAGCTCTCCTCTCCACCACCCCCCCCCCCTCGCGTCCATGGCTCTTTCTAGTTGCTTGCCGTAAACATTACTTTTATTTTCCCTTGAGCGGGCGGCTGATAAAAACCCAAATGTAGCAGTAAGCTACTTCAGAACACCTTGAACACTGCTCACGAGAATCGCTCAAATTGAAAAAACGTTCGCGGCTGACTTGAACGCTTACAGTTCATCACGGCTGAACACTGATGCAGGTAGTCTAATGAATTCCATGCAACACAGATTAGGGTGTCGGCACGGCGGACCGGGTCTTGGCCACCATATCCACACCTGGCGACTTTAAATTCTAACCCCTTTTAGCAAAGCTGGGGTTCGGTATTTCTTCTGTACCGCCGTATCGGTATTCGGTAGTTTAAAAACTGGTCAATAGGTTCAGTATTTCGGTATTTTTCCAAAAAATATATCGAATGATTCGGTATTTTTTCGGTATTTGGTTCGGTATTAACTTAAACATCGGGCCTGGGACCCTAGGGCCAGGAAGCATAACCCCAATGTTGCACTTTGCAACACCGAGAATCCCGAAATAATGCTAATGGAAATCCAACAGAAAGCCATTTACAGCTGACTTGAACGCCTGCCTGTAGGCCAACATGACCGAAAGCCGATGCCGGCAATGAGTTCCAAGCCCTAACAGACCAGGGTACAGTACGAAGCACCAACCGGCGACCGAACTAATTAGTTCCGCACCTAACATTCTCCGAAGTGAAGAAGTGCGGACCGACCGCAGCACGTGTAATTCTCCTAGAGACTTAGAGAGCCGGGACAGAAGAATACAACCAATGCCTCTCATTATTGTACACCTTATACAACATACAGAGTTCCGCCACCCCTCTCCTGTGGGACGGCTTCACCAGATCATTATCTGCGCACAGCCTGCTGGCCGAACTAACAAGTCGGTCCAACAGACATAAGTGACAGTCAGCAGCTGAAGCCCAGACCGGTGAGCAACACTCTAACACAGGCAGCATAAAAGAAAGCATCTGCGGACAACCTCACTTGTCACCAAACACAGAATTCCCTTTACACAGGAGCCCAATCTTAGTGGAAGCACGTGGCACCAGTCGCCTAACTTGCGGCTGAAAAGTAAGCTTCTCATCAAAGACAACACCCAATAATCTCCAAGGAGATAGACTCCTGAAGCAAAGTATCACCTATTTTCAGAAGTGGATGCTGCGGTACAAGTGTCCGAGACTGACTGACAATCATCGACTTGGTCTTACTAGCATTCAGCTTCATACTCTAGGCCAAGCACCATGCACTAATACGTGACAAATCCCTATTCAGAGATTGGGCGACAGCATTACGCATGCGGGGAGCAGGTATCACTGCTCTAAAGTGGAATGAATCGTCGATATAGTTGATTATCGTGTTTTCCAGCGAACAGAACATGTCATTAGTATACAGAACGAATAACAGCGGGCCAAGCACGCTACCCTGAGGGGCGCTGGACTCCACGGGACTGAGGTACTCAAAACGCCGTCAATAGACACACTCTCCGTTCGCTCAGAAACAAAATGACGAATGATTTACAGAACCCTACCACCCACACCGAACGACTCAAGCTTGTATAAAAGACCCCTGTGGTTGACCCTGTCAAATCCGTGCGAAAGTCCAACTGTACAAGGCGTGCCTCAGATCGACATTCCAGCGCAGACTGTAAATGGTGTGGCACCGACAACAAGGCGTCACAACAACCCAAACCAGTTCTATACGCAAACTGACCAGCAGGCAGCAAACTCATAACCTCAGCAAAATGAACAAACTTGCAAGCGACTAATTTCTCGAACACTTTCGACAAAATGGTCGTCAGCATAATGGGTCTGTAGTTGGCGATATGGGGTGACACTGGAGTCTTGGGAATGGGAGTAATATTCCCTGTACACCAACATTGAAGAAAATTTCTTAACCGTATCAAGCGCCGGAAGATCACTGCTAGCTTTGGGGCAAGAATGCCAGCAATCTGTTTATAAAACAGAGGAAACATGCCCACCGGACATGTAGGTTTCAAAAAACTCCTTATATGTACAGTGGCGGCTAGTGGTTCTTTAAACGGGTGGGGCCAGCTGGTCTACACTTCAGTTCAGAGCTAATATAAAATAATGATGGCGACTTAAACGGGCTGTTGGTGTTGTATATGCTCTCCAATCAGGGCCGTATTAAGCCATTTAGAGGCAGAAAACACTCAAGACTTCGACTAGCGTGCATACAGCCTCTTCAGAAACCTGTCCATTATCGAGGGTTAGTAAGGAAATGACAATCTTTTTCCTTGCGGGGCCAGAGGGCCGGCGGACGCTAACTAGTATGACAGCACTATACAGCATACACCCCATAGAAGCTACGAGCACACTGAGCTCTTGACCTTGACGACTTGGCGTGAACTTACGCCGTGACGGCAGGGCTGCCAATGGGATTTTTGAGAAACCCACGATCATACTGAAAATATATCAAAATGTGACGTAAAACAAGATTTTGAAACCACTTCTAGAAGTTGATGAGATTCAAGAGCTTTATTATATACTGCGTATGCTCGCCGTACTTATTTGTATTTCTATCATCATAGGGACGAAAATAAGCAAGATTGTCAGAATTGGAACCCGAGTGGTCAAGTGAAAAGATAAATTTTCTGAGAAAACCCAAGCTTTGGCAGCCTTGCTTGCAGGCTTGCTCCTTGGGGCTAAGCTCAGCTGGCCCCAATTTGTAGCCATTCATTTGTATTGCAACAGCTTGATACCGCGAGACCCCCAGTCATTCATTGCACGCTCTAATTAAAAGTCTAAGTGGGGCCGAAAGCTGCTGGCCCCAGGGCATTAATTTGGAAGCCATTCTGAGGAAAACTTTCTTTCCAATGCTGAATTCAGGTAGTGCATTCTTGAAAAGATTATATAGAGGACTTATTTGTAGATCTACATTTTTGTCATCTTTCATTCAATTTGTTGGTGGGGCCCGGCCCCTATGGCCCCAATGCACGAGCCGCCACTGTATATGTATATATAATAAAAAAAACACTTTTAAAAGTCTTTTAATACATTTCTAGAGCCATAGAGCACTTGTTTTTTCAAGCCTTTAACTGCATCATCCACTGGCAGTGCACGCTCCATTAACCTAGGAAGGATGTGACAGTTGAGTGAACGAAATATTATGACACACTACGACCAATTATCACAGCGCAACGTCTCTTGAATGAAGTGCGATACAGAGTGAAAAAGCTAAATTGAACAAAAATCTATGAGATTTTCCTAATGTCTTTCAAGACGGACTGTGGGTCATAGAGGACTAATAAGTTCATGTTGTAGGCGCGGGAAATTCAAATGTACCGAAGAAAGACATTCTGTACATCCATTTGGTATTGGTAGAAGATTCGGTATTGGTATTTCGGTGGATGAAAATACCGCCGGTACTACCAAAATACCGAATTTCATCCGGTAATTCCAGCTCTGCCTATTAAACTACGCGTGAGCAAACAGATTTGAACTGCAAGGCAGGAATCTGCAATGTTCACTTTATAATGCAGGTGATCCTATTTCCTTCTGCGTAAAATGCATTTGAACTTGCCCTAGATTGTTGTCTGTAACATAAACAATGATTTGCTTACTCTTGTCACCCAGGTGATTCCCATCACCACGGACAGTGTCCGGGTGGAGTGGTCCCCGGTGTTCCCCGACGCGTGGTCAGGCGACCAAGTGTCGGCCGGGTACAGGATTCGCTTCAGGCAGCAGCTGACGGACGACACGGGTGGGCCGACCGTCTTTGGGAAGCAGCAGACCCGGCAGCTGGAAGATACCCAGGGCACCAGTCTTGTGCTCGAGGGTCTGCAGGTCAGACACTGGCATGTGTAGTTTTTTTCTTTTTGTTACGTTATTTGTGTAAAACAAATCTTATCGTTTCGCACTCGTAACAAGTTAGATGATGGAAACTGGGGCTGATATTGGAGCGGTTTATTAGTAAACATAAGAAACGCCCCAGTTGATGTACACATCTCTTGTGGTGTCGAAATGTGTACATAAACTGGGGCGTTTCCTATTTTTACTAATAAACAGCTTCAACATCAACCGCAATTTCCGTTATTATTTTACTACGCTTTCCCTCCCACAATATGTTTGGGCATCACGCACCCAAGGGTCCCGAGCGCCTTCTCCGCAGGGGATGTAGCATCTAGCCGCAGTTCCTGCTGAGAAGGTTAGTTTTGTAGAGTTAGATAGGTTCTCTATATTTCCAATTCTGTTCCACGAGGTAGGCCGCCAAATGGTGGTACGCGACCCATCCCATGGGACTCCTATCTGCTCCCGTGCGGGGGCTATGGAAGGGACCCCCGCACGAGTGTTCGCTTTCTTCTGTCTTCTTCTCTTTTCGTTTTTCGTCTCCTCTGCGCCGCACGGCTGAGCTATTTCGTTCGACCGAGCCGTGTGGAGTTGGAGATGCTCGTGCCTTATTTCCTGCTAGACATGGTGCACCTGGCCAAAATTGTTCTAATAGAACTCTTTGAGTTCAACTCAACTTCTAAACTATTTTTGTAGAACAAATGCGGTTGACTTTTCATCCACATTGAAGTTGCCGTCAATGTTTGTGATCTGATTTTGATTGACTTTAACCTTAGTTGACTTGTGGGACATTAGTTTTTCAATGCCCGTTTTACGTCCTTCCTGTTACCCTACTTTAGGTTTCCTTTGTACCAGTTTTCCTCTTCGACTTGCTGTTCCCATCCACGATGGTCCTCCGTGTATGTGTGCGTCATTGTGGGGGCAGTCCATATCACTTCTTTCTTCCTCTCTTCGGGTCCATTGACTGGAATAGGCAGGCTTAATCTCCGAAAAACTGACCGAAGATTTTACTTTCTAATCTTTTGGTTTATATAAACTTTGAATCAAACTCATATTGACGAGTTAAATAGCTCGTTTTGACTCACCTCTGTCGTGCGTGGACAGTAAGGCTTCAGCTTTTATTTTTTATGACTAGCTAACTCAATTCTACCCACTTTTGGAATCAACAGCGAGACAGCAACTACGAGATAGACGTGGTGTCGTTCAACCGTCAGGGCGTCAGCCCGTCGTCACCTCCCGTCACTGTGTACGTCGGGGAGGCCGTCCCCACCGGTCACCCCGTCAGGGTTGCTGCCCAGCCCGTGTCCTCCACAGAAATTCGCATTACTTGGGAGGTAAGCGCGAGAGTTACGGTCTTGTGTAATGTTTTTGTTGTTCAGTATGGGCAATAGAGTTCATAGAATACCGGTTTGGCTGTTTCAGGTTCTATGTCATCTCTTTCCGAATGGCATTGATGAATGATTGCCCTGAGTAATGTCAATTGCTAGCTACTGAATTCTCCCTCAATACAAATGCCGTTATTATAGATTCATATAAAAATTTATGATGAGAAAGTAACGTTATTCTTTGTTGTAAGTGTTCATCTGAACCACCTTAAATAATTGGGTTTAGTGGTAGGGTCAAATAGATTGGTTTGTCCCATGCGATTTGTAACTCTGTACGATAATATAAAATGCAGCCCCTCAAAATCTTACACTAAGTTCTCCATTGCAGGTAGATATTCATTTGGCCTATTTGCAGAACTCTACGAATCAGAGAGGGTGTATATTCATTGTTCCTCTCAAGTTTCAACTAACCTTATATAAATTGTCATAATTACAGCCCCCCACTGACGAAGACCTAAACGGCGAGCTTCTCGGCTACAAGGTGTTCTTCCGTCCTTCCTCCGAGCCGGAGGGCCTCGACGAAGTCGAAGTCGTGAGCGCCGACACCAACGCTCACGAGCTCCTGTACCTGGACAAGTACGTCGAGTACGTCATCACCATCCTGTGCTTCAACCCTGCCGGTGACGGGCCCAAGTCGCAGCCCGTGAAGGTCCGCACCCTCCCTGACATACCAGGACCCGTGGCATCGCTCAACTTCACCGACATCACCATGAACAGCCTGAGGCTGGTGTGGGAGCGGCCGGAGCAGCCTAACGGCAGGATTGTGGGGTACCTCGTCACTTACGAGACGGCAGCACATGATGAGAGTGAGTCTTGGTACTCCCTGGTACTGTTTTGCCCAAACCGGGGTTTTGCTTTGTAATGTCTGGCCTCCTGTTCTACACATATCTGGCTGTCTTGCATCTACTGGGCATTTATTTCATGAAGGTTTGGTTGTTTGGCCACTATGGGGCTTTTATGTTACGTAGAACAGAAATCCGGCAGTAGACGGACCTGCAGGCCCATTCATCAGTGAGGCGCTGAGACTCACACTCCTACCCTCTATGAGCTATTGTCATTGTGTCAAAATAAATACATTTAGATGTCTTAGACGAAACCTCAGCCCATGAGATTACAGACTAGCCTGATGTTTTCTCAATTAAAAGTTCGTTCTACGTAGGCGTTGTTTTTTTTTTTGCCACAGTTGAGTTTTTGAGTTGAGTAGATGAGGCTGTTTTCTCTCACCTGTGCATATAATCACAGGCTACGCGTATTTACTCACTGTTGAAATTTATGTGAGATCCCGCAGCATCGGAGTAGCCACATTATAGTATCGAATATCACACGCATTTTCCCCCCTGGCAGGCTTCAGTAAGCAGGTGAAGCAGAAGGTGGTAGGAGAGCAGCTCCCAGTTACGGGCCTGGAAGAAGAGGTCACCTATCTCTTCACCGTCCGGGCTCAGACCATCGGATTCGGTCCCAAGGTACGCACTGTTTTGTCATATTTTCATCCCACTTGTTTGAGGTCTTAACTCTTAAGGGCCCCACAAACTACACATGCCACCAACTCAAACTCAGGGCACAAACCCCAACTCATGCCAATTTGCGTAGTGTGTGGGGACGCTCATGCTCCCAACTCCAGTCAAATATCTAGGCATTAGTTGGAGCTGTTCAGATTTTCTTGATATTTGTGGACGAAGCTTACAGTTTGTACTGCACAAGGAGGATTGATATCTCCTCCTTGGTGCTGCCGACTGACGCTTTTTTACAGCGGAACTGAGAGATTGGGCTTGCGCACACACAATGCGCAGTGTGTGGGGAAGCAGGCTTACACAAGTCGCAGCTCCAACTTTACGCATTCATCTGCCGTGTTTTTTTATGGTTATTGTTAAGTTCTACTCATGGTAGCCACCTTTCGGGCGGCGTAGCATGGTTTATTGTCCTTATGTTTAGGTAGTTCTGCGGGCCTCACGCCAGTACATAACTCCCCATACAGGGAGCCGTGCTACGAGGTATGCTTCACACGCTGTAGTTGTTGAGGACAAGCCTCTAAGTTTGGATTCGTCCAAAATTTTGACAGTTACAGCCTTTGTCGTTCCTGGTAACGGATAAAATTTCAGTTAGTTTTTGCCGCCTCCTGGCTGTCCACAACAGCGAGGACTTCTCGGTATCCCCTCATCTCAAAGTCTTATAGAGAGAGGGGTACCCTGTTGGGCAGTTATGGTGTTGCGAGAGAGAAACTTATTCTTTTCAACATCGATCAAAAGCAAGACTGGCTCCGCGAAAATGAGATACCAATTCCAGCTTACATATAATGCAAAATTGTTTGTTTATTTTTTGACGTATATACCTATACGTAAAAAATATTTGCTTGGAGCATAATACGTGCAAAAAAATCATAATTTCAATACTAAATCAACTTTTTTGAACTAATAGTGAACTGTAAGCTTATGCAAGAGCTATGTAGAGGAACACTTTCCATTGTTTAGAGAAGAGTTAAATATCGCTGATGTAGAAACACAAATTGTAACCGGTATGTGGCATTGCTGTCAATAACTTGTCGTACCACCTAATCCAAATCTGTTGAGCTTTCTTCGTAGTTGTGAGCTGCTGAGGTATGTCTGTGTACTTGAGAAAGTCATTCGCGTGTATTCTAACGATATCCTACCGCGGTGACTGCCGCTAATTGCACGTTTCTAAGCGAACCTATCTGAGCTTTCTACGTGGTATCGACCAGCCTCAGCTGATGCTGTAGGTACATTACGAGTTTATAATTCTTGCGAGTGCGACCCTAAAGAAAGCGTGAGTTAGGGACAGTTAGGTAAACAAAGATGTCTTGATTTTTGGGGCTGCGCTATTTGGGAGCAGCTGCTACACCACGGCAAGTCGCCACGCGTGAGTCCCACCAATTATCCATCTCCCGTATGCCGTGTATCTAATCGTTTTCCAGGTAAGCGCGAATGTGACAACGGGACCGCAGCCGGGGTCCCCTGCTAGACCCAGGGACGTGACCTTGTCCCGCACCGTCAGCAGCGTCACCCTCCACTGGCGCAACTCCCACCATGGGGCTGAGCCACTACTGGGGTACTACATCGAGGCCCGCACCACCGGTGAGTTAACTCCTTGTCAGCTGGTGCTGCAACAACCTCAATTGTACAATAACCCCATCATATTTTTTTGTCTCTGTAACCTCACTCTATTTTGTTATCCTCATTCTATTTTTATCATTCCCATTGCAACTCTTCATTCTTTTTCTGTCACTGTTACCAAAAATAAATGCGAAATACTGAAATAGCCGTGGATCACTGTAGGGATCACTCGCAGAGTGGATACGGTGGTGAAACTGTGACTATAATTACAGGGTGTCTACTAGGTCATAAAAGTCATAAAAAGTAATAAAAACTGGTTGGTCATAAAA
>LQNS02278087.1:10783951-10798651 GCA_001587735.2 Parhyale hawaiensis
AACCATCGTGTTCCTGGGAAGCAGAAACAAGCTCAAAAAAGTTTCTGATTTCAGGCTAAAATGAGAACTGAACTTTATTATGCTTGAGGCAGTCCTAATTCTTAGTTTGTTTGGAAACTATTTTACATGCGATGTATTTTAAATGGTATGGATTCAGAAGCGCACTCGTCCCAATTGAAAACAACAAATCTAAAAAACAAACACCCTCAAATAAGTGACACCCTATTACTCCAGTCACTTTAAAGTTTTTTTTTCGTTTTTGACTCTTGCCGAAGCTTATTATTCGGCCGAATATTCGGTTTCGGCAATCACTATTCGGCCGAATATTCGGTTTCGGCAAAATTCACTATTCGGCACATCACTAATACCAATATGATAATAATAATAAACCTTGGCGGGCGAATGCCCTCCCCCGCAGGTTGGAGTGTTTTCCCTAGGCGGAGTTCCCTAAGTGCGATCTCAGCAGGCGTCCCGAAGTGATAGAGGAGCCAGATTGATCAGAGATCAGCTCTGTTAAGTTCTTGCCGTTGCCCGGCTGGACGTAGAAAGGAACAGGGAAGTAGGAAAAAGGAACGTAAACTTAACACTTCAACAAATAAAGAGGGTTACTTTTCCCTAAGATAAGGTAGACCTATAAGGAAAGTAATACTTCACAGTTTCGGTGAGGTAGGGTCTCTGGGCTCGCCAGAGGTACAGGACTGAAAAAAGCGTTAGTCAGGAGAAAGGTTAGCGATCAAAGAACGTCAGATCGACAGGGGCCCTATTGGGAAGTGTCAAGCCCAAACCTAACAATTAGGGTGAGAGCCGTAACGCCGACTCAGACGCTCGAGGAATTCGCATGCTTCCAGGACCCTTAGGAAGGTCCAGTCGCTCTTCCATGAGAATTAAAATGGTAATGGAGACCTTCCGGACTCTAATGTTTACGAAAGTTCGTAAGTCCGCATCGGCTGGCTGTTTGAAACAGGACTAAGACCTCAGTGGTGGAGTTACGGTAACAGGATCAAGCAGGGTCCAGAGAAACTAAGAAACAGTGGATAGCCTGAGGGCACGAATAGTAAAGATGGCTGTTTTTCAGGGCCAAAATCAAGAGTACCACTGAAAACAGGACCACCGATCAAGACTCCCATTCAAGTCCCTTTTCATTAGGGACCAAAGTAAATGGGCCGATAGGCCAGGACGTAGTTTGGCGAAACTGGAATCTAACGAAATTAACTAAGGAAAACCACTGTTCCCTTTAGACCGGAGCACAAAGGACCACTCCAGCTCGGTACTAAGACAGAAAAGGACTGTAAGTCTTTATAAAGTCTGTGTATATTTGCAGATAGGAACAGAACTCCGGATTTTTCTAGATCCTGACGTGTTTCCTAGACGGGAGCAGAACGGCAATTTATAAAATTCCTAGTTCCTTGGCCATGCAACAGCATAACCTTAAGTTACTAGGTCTGATAGTAGACTTCGGTTAAACCAGTGCCAGTATTCTTACTAAAGCTCGGCCTTAACGAGAGCTGGTCAAGATATTTTCTACATACACTATGCATAGGGCTTGACGAGGAATAGGGCCCCTAGCGGACGCCCTTACCTAGTACTGTACCTTCCAGAAGTAAATAGGGGAGCTGGTGGCAGTGCTTACCAGCGAACTAATGTCCGGGCAAGGCTGAAATAAGCAGACGGTAACGAAAGTATTTTCGTCTCTGGGACCCAGAGGGGGGTCCAGATAGAGGGCAAGCTTTGCCTTGTAAGTGCGTTAGACTCACTGGACTAAGCACAACAAGGGCCTCAATGACGCTTTTGCTTCAAAATATAACACGTAAGGACGCTTGTCCACTCAAGCATAGCCTGAGATAAAGCCAGGGGGTTGTCAAAAACATAAGCAGAGCCTACACACTGGCTACCTCAGCCATCAGAGTGAAACAAGTTGAACGGGGGTTAACTGAGGCTCTGAATAAGATAAGCCAGGTACTAGTGAAACGAAATGAGGTTTGCATGCACGACCACAGTTAGAGGCGTGTTGGGGCCTCTTATCTGCTTGCTGCCCGATTGAGGGTGGAGGCCGACCAGTTATCTAGACTGGAGTCTGCTACGTACATTTTAGACTTAGCCTGGACACAGGGCCGCTTAAGAAGGGAGGAAAGCTAAAGAATCTTCTTCAGGGCAGTACCCATGGTAGATTACGATGAACCAGCCGAGATAAAGGTTACTGACTGCTTTGGCGGGTGTACCCGGCCAGGCGAAGAGGCGAGACCGCACAATAAGGTAGCAGTGCCTGTTCCAGGGAAGCTGCTCAGAAGTTGAGTTGGGGAGAACAGGCACAACAAATCGAAAGACTTACCCTGATCCACAGGGAAGGATTGCGGTCCGTCGGGAGAGACCGAAGGAGAGCCTCAGGTTCTACAGTAGCGAAGTACAAGGACTCCTGACACTTTTTCTGCTGTTCTCAAAGAACATCGGGGGTAGCTCGGCCCAGAGAGTTGCTGGCTCTATCGGTCTGGGAATGAAGCTAAAGTCCATAATAAGCAGTTCGGAGACACGTGCCTGTGGTACGTCAGTTCAGAGTTCAGGACAGACTGTGCTGCTCCTACTGAAAAGACGTTCCGCCTAACTAGGACGGAACAAAGAAGAATCCCATCCCTTAACTACCATGGCAGGAGTTTTTGGCCACCTCAGGCAAGTGCACAAGAGCCGAAAAGATCAGGGTAAGATCGCCAAGATCGGCATGCACCCTCCACATCAGGGCGCCACACAACCCCTCAATGCTCCGCAAGCTATGCTGTTGGCATGTCGGTGCTATCCGACCGAGGTAATCTTCCGGAAGCGAGGCACTGCAAATAGGTTGAATGTTCCAATGAACTCTTTTGCAGTGGTAAGCGAACGGCAGAGTACCTCTGGAGGTTAAATCGATCCTAAAGCCCGTATGTTCTGGGCTTCATATTAGCGAGATGTTCGCTCGTCGTCCAGAATCAGGCTTACGGGGTAGGGTGCCTACCTATATAGGTACCAGTGGGTCTGGGAGGGGGTGGAGCCCAAAAAAAAAAAATCTGAGATGAAGCAACTCTAGCACCTGCACAGGGAACAAGAGCAGAGTTATCAGATTTTGGCAGAAGTTCTTGAACTATCATGCACAAGCGACATGTTAGCATAAATTGTTTAAAGAGATTACTACAGTCTACACTGATATACTAAGACAGTTTACCAGAGAACTACTGGGGAGTCTGCTCCTATACTTACACAAGAGCAATACCTCACGAATTTGATTAAGTAAAAACAAAACGGCAAGAGTACTTACCTGTTAATAATAAAGTGTGACGACTCACCTGTCCTCCTGATCTGGAGTAACCTACGAAAACGCGGGTCGTGGTGCTGTCCGACAGAGATACTCTGCCGTTCGCTTACCGCTGCATAAGAGTTCACTGGAACATTCAACCTATTTGGACATCCGCGGATGCGGATCTGTAAGCGTTCTGACATCGGCGGATGCAGATGCAATTGCGGATGTTACCTTCTCGACATCTGCAGATGCGGATGTTCAAAAGAGGTGCGGATGTTCCGTTTATGCACATGCGGATATGTGCCCCACCACAAACACACACACCCTCTCACGACAGCAGTTTGTACAACACTTAAGAAGAAAACTTACACGGTGTTGTTAACAGGGACAGTGCTTCCACTCATTTCAATCCAATGACAATTCGCAGTCTTCAGCACTATGGATGAGTTTAGTGTACAGTGATAAACCTGCAGATCCGCGCCTCCTTTGCTGCGGATCTTTAGCAGATCTTACAGTTCTAACATCCACGGATGCAGATGCGATTGTGGATGTTACCATCTTAGCATCCGCAGATGCAGATGTCAAAAGAGGTGCGGATGTTCCACGGATACGGATATTCGCCCCGTCACTAGTACACTTCTCTAGTTCCTAGTAGGCATTTATATTATCTGCGCACGAACCAGTGCTTGGAGGTTTCCTAGTTGGGGTGTGCGATATAGGCGACTTTACCTTTACAGTGTAAACCCTATGGGCATGAACCTCATTGCAGCCTGCTGAGTATCCACGGGGTTGTATTGTTCCCTGCGCGTTTGTGATTCTGTCCTTCCACACTTTCCAGTTGATCTTTAATGCTTTTTCTCTTATTGCAGCAAGTGAAAACGAATCAGGAAATTGAAGATTCGTGTACATAAGGTTGCCCAGTCTTATTTCCCCTTTTTCCTCAGCAGTTGTTTGTATATTATATGCCACATTTAGTTCATTGAGGTGGGACTTGGTGGGTCGTGGGCTGAGATATCTCGACGTTCGTCTGTCCTCGTTTGGAACTGCAGTACGTTGCATATGAAAAACTTATAGTCTATGGCACTCATGATTCGTGTTGTAATGTAAGTGCTCCATTATGTGACGTGATATCCATGCTAGCAATGTAAAAACTGAATGTGGTGGATACATTGACGACCAAGTCCCTTGCATTAAATAATGGTATTAAGACCGGCTGCGCTCTTAGTTTACATGCGCTAGCGTTACTCCAGCAACTGATCAAACTTTGAAGCACGGTCGAGAGCGCTATGCAATGCTCACCTGCTTGCTATTGTTATACTTCTCAGCAATAGCTTAGAGTCGGCCGAAGGAGACTGTGGTTCCTCTCCGTGAATGTGCCTCTTGATCTGTCAACTGCCAAGAGGCTCATAACTTGTATGCATGAAACTCAGATCTCATCACTGATTTAGATGAATTAGCTGTGTGTGTTATGTTACCACTGGGATTCAAACATCATCATACTGGCCCGTTAATACTTTCTTTCGTGAATTAAATCGCTTCTCTTGTAGAAAGAACGAGAGTCTTATATTGCATTCGCGTGGGAAAGAGGGCCTATCTTAATTAATTGTAAGAGTTTGCCGTAGGCAGGCGCAACTCTGACGCATGAAAGCGACCTAATCTTGACGCTATATTTAATTTAATAGTGATAAATGCGCGGCGTGCCAAGTGGAATTTTACCTACGGCATTGACTACAGTGGCTGGAAAAACAAAGTTTACCTCTGTGCCGCAGAAACAAAGTAAGTGCATCATTCGCCAATAACTTTATTTTCGCATTCTCCGCCATATGAGAGGAGAGACGAGGGTGGTATGACGCGTTGCTTCACCCCCATGCCACACACAAATCCCCGCTACCCACTCAGTCTGTGATCTATCAGAGTTTGAGTGGACGTTGCGCTGGTCCACGGGCCTCTACTTTCTTGCAGTTTCACTTATTTTGGCACCATACCAAAAACCACCACGGCATCACAATGGGTCGTAAGAAGCTTATCATAGAAGAAAAGACTCGGGCCCTCGCCCTAATCAAGCAGGGACTGCCCATGAACCGCGTAACTGTCAAATTGTATACCAGCCGATGTCCCTCTTTAAGCTTAAAAATCAGCTGTCTCACTCCCTGCCGAGACCATACTGCCACAAAAAGTGGGATGTTGGCGCGAGCGAGAGACAACAGCAAGGACTGACAAAGGACTGCTCTGACAAGAACACTAAATCAAGTTATACATACATGTCATGGTATAAAAGAAAGGGTTAACAGGCGGACTGTCTAGTCAGTGTGTCATGGGTCACTGGTGTTTTGACGTTGTCATAGGAGGCCAGTAGTGATGCCCCGTGGAACAGGCAGTGCGACTTAGTTTGATATTTTGTGACAGTTAATTGGTTGCTTAGCTCTTATGGTAGTAGTTATGTGTAAGTGACGTTTTATTAAAGGCGATGGAACTCGGCAGATGTAAGATAGTAGGAACATAAAATTCACTAAGTATTTTTTATGCCATATTTTTATAATCTATGCAAATGCGGCCGTTCCACTCTCGGTAAAAATTACAGATACTGTAGTATTAACTTGCTTCTCCTTCAACCTTAGTCCGTCAACTTCACGGAAGTCTTCACTTACGATATGTCTATAGCAGAGATATTCAGCTTGGCGTATGACGGCGTCCGCTGCGACCTCCGGCGATGGCAGTATAAGACATTGCTCAGATGAATGTATCCATGGCCGTTATTGCATAATCCGCTTCCCGTCCCTTCTGTCCCTCCTCATCTCAGAGTGCAGTTAATGACCACCCTTTTAAGGTGGCGTAATAACTCTGCTTAGTACAGACTTGCTGGCAACTTTACTTGTATCTAAGAGTGCATAAGTTAAGCTGATGTAGACCCTTTGACGACTCTCTGCCATTGTACTTTATCGTCTTTCACTCGAGCACTTTGGGCTTTATGAAATGAACTGTTAGCTGGATTACCTGACAGTAGTTGGGAGTGAAGCCTTTCTGTTCTTGTCATTACTTTCTTGTCCACTCTGCTTCTTTTTGTGTTCATGCTCCGGCTAGTGATGTTTTATTCTATTTTTTCTCTTCTTGCTGTACTTATGTGCGCTTATTGACTAGTATGGAGAGAACCGTCGTGCGTATCTATCGACATATTGCATTACATATCCTTGCCTCATTTTCCATGAAACGCCTCGTTTGTGTCTAAGGTACCCAAAACTAACAAGTCATCTAATCTTTGCTTCGAAGTGTTACTGAAGCTTTTATTTTTCCAGAAGAGGCCCAAAACAAATCGCTGGAAGAATCCCTAGGTTGTGATGACACAAACTTCTCCACCTTCGAGCTGCGCCCCACCGGCNACTAACAAGTCATCTAATCTTTGCTTCGAAGTGTTACTGAAGCTTTTATTTTTCCAGAAGAGGCCCAAAACAAATCGCTGGAAGAATCCCTAGGTTGTGATGACACAAACTTCTCCACCTTCGAGCTGCGCCCCACCGGCACCCTGTCGGCCCACCCGCACCCCACGGGCACACTCAGCAAGCGCTCCACCATGCCACGCAGCACACTGAACCGCAGCACTCTGGGCAGTACGTGTCATCTCATTACATTGCAGTACCTATTTATATTTGTGTGCCAGCCTCCCGTCTATAGGTTCTGCGCTCCTATTGATATACGTAGCATATTTCTACCTCTTCTTTGTCGCCTCTTTACTGAAAAAAAGGAGGATTAACTTCTTCATCCTAATAATATTGACCTTCCTTTTATTTATACCTGCTTTACACGTCACTTATTTATTCCTTTGGTTAACGAGAAATGCTGCAGGTAGGGAGGTTTAGTCCTAAATCATTCTACGCTACAGTGTCTGCCCATAATTACAGTAGTTAGTCAGAAGCATGTAAATAAAGGTTTATCTGTCTTATCTAATGTAGATTCGCGCGCCTCGAAGTGATATATTGAAGTTACCGTAGCCGTCCGTCGATAGTCCTTCGAAACATAATTATTTTGTTCTCTTCAGCTGACAAAGCGTTCCCGGTGTTCTTCTTGTTCCGCCTCGCCTTGGTGTTCTCTGCTACGCGGTGATCCTTGCTTGAGTTCCGTGTGTTTCTTGACATGCTGCGTGTGCTTTTCTCTGTCTTCTCGTAAAATGCCGCGTTGTTTCTATGAAAATTCAATTTCTTTAAAGTGCTAACCCGAGTATATCCATGCAGCAGTTCTCTAGTATTTGGAGATTATTCGTTCCAATTTTAAACGAAGTGATGAGAAATTGTTGAAAGCTGAACTAATGCATTTGTTATTCATGGTATACTACATATACTTACTGTTTCCTTTGTTGAACTACCACATTGGGTTTAGGAAGGCTTTTGTTAACTTGGAATAAATTTGATTAAGTAGTCATGTAAGAAGTAACATTTATGCCCCCCCCTCCTGTTCAGGCCGCAGCACCAGCAGCCGCCGCACGGGTCCCCTCAGCCTGGCTGGTCCGTCAGGAGCTGCTGCAGTAGTGGTGAGCAAGCCGCCTCCCCGCCCTGCTGCTGCCTCCCTCGCCTACTCGGACGATGAGACGCTCAAGAGCGGCGCCGGTGCTGACGGCGGCACCGACTCCAGTGATGTTACGGAGAAGCCTTCTGATATTTCCTCCAGTGACTCTCAGGTCAGTGACGCCTGCAGTCAGTAACTACTGTAGCTGTGGGGTTAAGCTTAAAAGCATAGACCACACTATACAGTATGGTGTGGTCTATGGCTTAAGCTATAAGATGGCTGTGTTTGGTTAGATGGAGTATTCCCTAGGTTCCGATGACTCTGCCTTCTCAACATTCGGGTTGTTAGGGTTTTGTATTGCTAGAGATTACTGACAAGCTTGCCTGTTTCTCCTACAACTGTTGAATATGTTAACCGATAGCTGTACTTGCCTAGTCCAGTAGGTTACCTTAGCCGTTAGTTAGGCCTTCGGGACGTCTGTATTTCGTGCCCACTGTGCTTCCTTCCGATTAATAATGCTCCTTCTTGTATTCCTTTCGTCTGTTCTTTCTCTTTTTTCCCGACTTGCTGTTCCCATGCGCGTTGATCCTGTGTGGAAGCACTTCGTGCATGGGTTCCACGTGTCTTTCGATATACTATATGTCCCTTTCTTTTCCTCTCTTAGCAAGGCTTAGTACTTGTTTCGGCAGGCTTAAGCTATCTTAAACTACTACTACTGTTTGGTAACGCCCTCGGGCATGAGTTCCCTGTTTCTCTAGACTCATACTATAACTATCCCTTCATTTTCACGAGATTGTACATCGCGCTAAATTACGCGGCCGTAATATCAATTTTACCGTTGCAGGAGTCGGAACTGAGTGAGGTGGAGAGCGAGCAGCAATCAGAACCTGCCAGTTTCGTGAACCACTACGCTAATGTTAACGACACGCTACGCCAGTCGTGGAAGCGCCAGAAGCCCATCACCCTCCGCAACTACTCCAGCTACACGGACTCGGAGGCTGAGGGCAGCGCTGTTATGAGTCTCAACGGCGGCCAAATTATTATGAATAACATGGCGGGGTCGCGGGCTCCTCTGCCGGGCTTTAGTTCCTTTGTATAGCTGTTAGTTGGCTCCTAAGCTCTGTAGTAGTTACCTGGTAATGTAAGCGGGGCTCAATGCAAGCTGTAGGGCACCGTGCGTCGCTGGTGTATATCTCAACCGTTGGTTCCCTGTTAGATATTGCTTTGATGTCACCATTTCCAGCAAACTTATGAACCACAATGTGAACTGTGGGACTGTAGCTCCACTGACGTTCTGTAATTTCTCTATATATGAGTTAATATGTGTAACTCTTATAGCTGAGGGCAAAGTGGATTGAGCTTCATTGAAGAGTACAGTCTTGAGTGCCAATGCCGGTTACCGGTGACCAGCACAGCTTCCTTATGCTACCGGCAACAATGTATGTCACATATAGACTAATAATCAGTCACGCCACTCTGTACAATTTATGTGCTCCCCTATCTTTTTATCGAGACATCGGCGTTCTTTTAGTGTAGATATTGCTAGTGACTGGCTCACGACGGCCGAAACTCATATGTAATTATAAGCGGCGGCACAATAGTACCTGTTAATGCACTCAAATGGTAAAACCAGATCGACTGACAGAAAATTTGGTAATCCCCAGTATGGCAGACTAGGCAGAACATTGATTGTTGACTGTCCATGTAACTTCGCTGTCTGCTCCATAGAATTTACTTCTCCACACGGCGCTCACTCGACACTAAACGCGGTTAGTTAGTGCGGAGTGGCTCTCAGATAGTCATCGAGTCCGGCATCTGCTTAATATTTCGTCAAAGGACAGATCTGTCGAACAGAAAAGAAACGTTAAGCAACTGCAGGGATCCTGAAACGCTGCTGCTGAGTCCCGCTGATTTGAACCCTCGCAGATCCACACTGCCGAACATGGATCCTGACACTGCATTCCATGTCAACGCAGGTCACCGGGGGAAACTGATGAGTATCAACTGCAACTCGTGTGTTTCTCCGAAAGATTTTTGGGAGTAGAAATAGAAGAATGCATGCCTGTATTAACCCGCGTGGGTCAGGGCCGCCGGACGGAGTGACGTTTCTGTGGGGCCCAACTGTGGAGTTAAATATATTCTACGCATGGGGAAAAGTAGCACGTACTGACTCAATCACTCGTTGCAAGCTTTGTTGGATAGTGTACATTGCACACTATTCCATATCTCAAATTCCTAATTTTTTATTACTGTATTCCAAAATTTTTCTTGTGAGCAAGATAAATCGGTAAGAGTGTAATGTACTGATAAATTGCACGATACGCTAACCAAACCACACGTGTTTATGTCGGTCGCGATCTGGGCAAATGTTCCAGACTTGAGTGCCGCTTAGCATATCATAGCTAATTAAGAGGCGCCTCTTGGTAGTTAAATGCTATGTTAGATGTATCATAAGTTTACACAAGTCCATGCTTTTTGGTCTATCCGCTGGTCTATCGCTTTACCATCTCTCCTACGTCCAGCGCTTTGGGTTTTTCTCTTCTTGCTGTTATTGCTGCCCCCCCTCCTCCTTCTCCGTGTTCCTCCAAATGTGTTCGTGTTTTTCTTCCATGGTGCCTTTTGAAGTTCACCAGGGTCTGGTATCTTTTATACCGAGCGGTAAATATTACACTACCAAGTGTACGATGTCCACGTCCGTCGTAATGATTGCAGCTGGTCATCATTACGTGTGCCCCCCTTTTCATATCTGGATCGCTTGCATCATTTCTGTTTTTATAAGAAGTTCCAGACTGACTGATTCTGTGCCACTATGCCAAAAAAAAAAAAAATCGCTTTCAGCTGTCACTTCAGGCTGTTGTACAATGTCAACAAAAATTCATTTAGATTAGACTCCTACTTCGTGCAGAATCACTTGATATAATGCCAGCTTAGTTTCGTATATGCTCCCATAAAATACACCGGCCTGTGACATCGGCTCGTGGAGTTTATAAGGTCGAACGAGTCGCTCGCTATTGGAGGCGCATGGGACTCAGTCAAGTGGCAGCCGTAAAGCCTCTCGTTTTGTAGGTGCATCATATTTTCTTCACAAAATAACTTGGGCCTGACCAATACAACCGTAAAGCTTTAGCGGTCTCAGGTTTGCTTTCGAGCGAGTGAACGAGAATCCTCATCTTTTCGTCTGAACGCGTTGATGTGCCTAAATCTCGAAGCCATGTTTGCGAGAATTCAGCATAACGTTCGGCCGAAAAGATGACGATACTCGTTCTTTTGACCAGCGTGTGTCATCAGCATCAGATGAACATTCGCTAATGAAGCTTTGAATAAACTAGAGCAGAAGGTCACAGTTACAGCCAATTCTCAACACCAGCGACCGCACGGGAGCGTGTTGAGCCTGCGATCAACTTTACATTCATTCTACTTAAGAACTAGCCCCTCATATCACCTACTGTGTTCATATGTATAGCCTATTGTATGTAGCGGTAAGGATTAGACTATTTACTCTTAAAAGCACCGCTTCCTTTCTTACCAGTTAGTTTTAGATCTCACTACTGTAGTTCTGCTTTCATTTTCACCAGCGCCTGTGTATTGGTGCTGTGGTGATGCGTTGAGGTGTATCACTCACTATCAGGGTTGCAGAATCCGACGTCCACCGTCCCCAGAATTCGGAGTCAAAGTGGGATTTAGAAAAAATACCTGACTCAAGTCCAACTTCAATTTGTCATATGTTTCATGAAGTTATTCAAAAGTTCTTGGCTTCAAATGACTAAAAGGAAAAACTCTTTGAGAAGCTACAAATGCTTTACTAAGCTTGAATTATGCTGAAAGTTTAGCTACAGTGCCTTAAATGCTATTACCTAACAGTCGAGCAGAATATTGATTTGTTTGTTACGGAGTTACAGGTGCAGTCAAAAATCTTAGAATGCCATCAATTGGAGTTTGGCAGAAGCAGTGTCCAAAAGTCGGGGTCCCATTTCTACCTTCCGACTCCGCAACCCAGTTCTCAAAAAAATATATACTCCCTCTGTTGTGAAATACTTGTTTCACAGCCAAACAGTTCATTTGCAGGAGAATTCTGCATTAACAAATTAGACGTAAGGAAGAAATTGTGCAAAAGGTTTAGCAAGTTCATCCCCTCCATTAGCACCAATGGATGTTTCCAATTTGTTCTTTTTGTTTTTTTTTATCCAGTGGAACAATGATATCGGAACAACATGAATAACATTTGGGGACAACTATTTGGGAACAGGGGAAGTATATAATAAGTTAGTAGCTACTCTGTGCACCTCCTAATACTACGCACATCCTCATTGAGCGGCGTTTGTTCGCCAGAATGCTGGTTTTTTGCATTCCCATGTTATTTGGCCAGGAATTAATCCGGCCTTGGCGGTATGTCTTTAGAACGACATTTATATGTGCCAACTTTTGCTGCTCGCTGCTTATGATATTTATTTACCGTTCTTTGTTTTTTATTATCTATGCAATGTTTTTCTATTTTGCTTGCCATCCGTATTCGTTCTTTCTTTATCTCTATGGATTGCTGCTAATGTATTGGGTTAGACTTGTATTAAGAAGTCAGTGAAGATCTGGCTGGAAAATTTGCCGCCCATGTGCTCGTTTTTTGTCGGCGCTAAATTCTTCACAAAATATCGCCACTGCGCATGACAATCATTAGGAATTACTACGCAACTGCTTGCACTCGCCTCCAACCTGTACCTAATACAAGCTTGATATTTATCTCCCCAGCTAAAAATTTTCAGCGGAACCATAGTATGGTGGCATGTGGTCCGCACGCGGTCGAAGAACTAAGTGGCGCATCCGAGCAACACCGGAGGTGCTCGGATGCGCCGACCGTCTGCGTACCATCATGTGATGCCTAGTTCTGCCGAAAATTTTTAATTGGGTCTGATTGTATGTGGTACACTAACCTCTTGAACCTATTTTAAGCAGACTACAGTACCTCGCTATCAGGGCTTGTTTTCTTGTATGAATACAGAAGAACAAAGAACTCTCGTAGCAAAATAACTTGGCCTGAATAAAATGGGTTCACTCTCCAGTGCCTGAATTGAACATTACATTTCATAGGAATAGCATTGATTTGTGACGTCCCAACTGTGTACAGTAGGTTCGATAGGTCACTCTCGTAGAAATAGCCCTACTGATGACTAGCGCATGCAGAAGACGCTAAGGGGTTCGAGCTGTGCAAATTTTATTCAGTGACTGTGCCTTTGTTGTGCCTGTAGTTTATAATTTAAGTTTTGCTTTAGCTCTGCACCGTAGTTTGTTCTGTGATATGTACAGCAGACGATATTGTATATTGTGTAAATATTGACGTTGTAATAACAACAGTTTCGTGGCATTACGCATCACTGCAAAAGTAAGACATGTATCTCAATCCCTTTCATCTCGTTGAAATATTTTTGTCAAGCTTTCTGCTTCTTCTTCTTCTTCTTGTAGAATGCTTTCATATCAACAGCCTTCCCTTGCGCCAGCTGTGTGTAAGGAACTACGGTCGTTATTACTATAAAACTTGCTCGGGGTATTCTGAATCCTTGAAAAATATTTACTTTGTATTTGGATCTCTTCTATGGAATATCCTGAATATTTAACGCCTTCGCTACTGGGTGACGGCTATAGCCACAACCAATGAGTGATCTTGTAAAACCTCGCAGTGAAAAGTTTAAAAACTTATTATGTAGTCATTGCATGTTCACAAACGTGAATACTGCAGTTGCTTGTCGAATAATAACAAGATGTGTCTTTTCTACGGCATAACCGTGATGCAACCGTTGTTCATAGATCCATGGTGCCCTCAGGGGCATATTGTGGCGGGCCCTTTCCCTGCCACAATATGTTTGGGCATCATGCACCCAAAGGTCCCTTCTTCGCAGAGGATGTAGCATCTGGTCGCAGTTCCTGTTGAGAAGGTTAGTTTTGTAGAGTTAGGTAGGTTCACTATATTTCCTTTCTGTCCCTCGAGGTGGGCCGCCGATCGAGGTGACCGACTTTTTATGCGGGGCTCTTACCTTCGCCCGTGTGGAGAAGGGACCTTCCGCACGGGCGCTTCTTTTGTCTTCTTTTCTTTTCGTCTTTCATCTATTGCCGCCTGAGCACAACGTTGTGGTTCCGGCTCTAAGCCGAGTAAATCATCTTAGATCGCTAGTTATTGTCTTAGTTTCAGAAATAGCGGGACAATACCAATAGAATAAAATAATAATATTAGATTCATGGTCTCCGCATTCGCTGAGATTCAATGTGATGTTGCATGCTCACAATGTGCCATTTTTCTGTCCTGAATTCTGCTGTTTTACTGAGTCTTTAATTGGATACTGGCAATTAACGCTCTGCTTCCACCCTTTTACGTAATTCTGCTAATAATTTTTAATCTGTTTTTCCTTGTTAGCAGGACTCGCTGTGCGTGGTACCACTCCCCTCTTTTTTTTTTTCTTTCTTTTTTCTTTTTGCATTTTCCTGCTTTTCTTGCCGTGCTGCACGTCCCTAACTCCTCGTTTGAGACAGAGTTGTGATTACTGAACTTTAATCGAAGTAACTTAAACATTGCTGAATTGCTAAAATGAAATCGATTCCTAACTCATCAACAAATCCGAGTTTGAACTGAGCCTTGTGGTAGATTATTAGCAGCTGTGGCGTTCGTTATTCATTGTCTCTCTGGCAGCATAGCACAGTGCCGTGTGTTTGGATCCAATGTCAATGTGCTGTATCTATTGGATACATTAATAATATGTATTTATGTATAGTGTAGTACTGTATATTTTAACTCGTAAAGACGCCTGTGCTGGTTTCGAAACCGGTATGCATTGTAGATTGTGGTAGCCTTAAGACCAATAGTTGACGTAATTATTATGGGAGACTGCACTCTCGGTGCTCGGTGTTTTGAATGGGTATTATGGACTTGCGGTGCAGTAGCGTAGGGTATTTAT
>LQNS02278087.1:10819564-10839874 GCA_001587735.2 Parhyale hawaiensis
ACCCTAAGTCTCCCTGCCCAGCATAAAAAAACAACTGTTTAAAGCTAAGAAGAGGAAGGGGCATGAAGTATGCCAAGAAAAAAATGTTGATCCCATGCATGAAGGTGTTCCCACACAGGATCAACTCGCATGTTGGAACATCTCTTGTCTCATAGAAAGAGAGCACAGCTATTCGCAGGTCTCTTAGATTAAAATTATCCAAATTGGTGACAGTGACAGGTCTATTCTTTGCAGGAGATAAGAAAATTGGCTCTGCAGTTCCCTTTGCTTGCGAACAAATGCAATGAACTGTTCTGATGCTGACTTTCGTTGCCTTTGCAGTTCAGCAGATGCTTCTGAAAGATCCAATAAGGGGCCCTGATTCGCTTTTTCTTCCAAAAAATAGGAATTCACGTTGTATATGAGCTCCTTCGCTTGACTGTGTAAAACGCGTGAGCCGGAAATGAAGAAGTTTCCATGACGCATTTTCATCCTAAAATAAGGTAAACCACATGCTGTGCTCCCACTGATGTTTTTAGTTTAACCCAAGATCCTGCCCCAAAATTTACCAAGATCTGAGAAAACAATCCCATGCAGTGAGTGCCCTGCCCAAATGACCAATAGGAAGTTCGGTATATTTGGCATAACAGCAAATGCTATGCCACATTTCCGAAATATTGCTAGCTACATTTCATCATATTGAAAAAATTGATTGCCATTATTCAATGCTTAATTACAACTGTGACTTGCAAATCAGTCCAAAATAACTCTCTATTTATTGCAAAAGTAAAATATGAAAAAGATCAATTTTATCTAAGTACAAAATATGACACATGTGTAATCTCTTATGCCCCGCCCAAGCCGCCTTCGTAGGTTGGTCAGACTAGTCAGTGCTCACTTACTAGGCACGCGCTCGCAGTCAGTACGTAACTCCTTGTAAACAATTCAGCTCCCTAGTCTTTTTGAATTCTCATTCAGCGCCTGAGTAGCTTAACCTAACGGCTTGCTTCGACCCCCCCCCCCCCGTTTTGTTCCTTAATGGCATTGGATTGCACTAGTTGAGAATAAGGACATTCAATAAACCTTAAATAAATAACCAGTGTTCAAATTTTAAAAAGAAGAGACCTATACGACACTGAACACATGAACTTTAGTTTTTTCGAGATTTAGGACAATAAACCTGTCCGCCAGGCAAAGTCAGGCTGCCTCGTAACTGTCCGTTAGCAGGTTAAAAGCGTCACCAATTTTCTAACCGTATCATAGCTATGGTATTCCTTTTATCAAGAGTAGAAAGTGCGGCACACACTGCAGGGAAGTCGGTAGGTAGTTGGATATTAGCATGTTAACCCTTCTCGCACAGCGTGGTCTATGTACAATATTTCAAATAGTGCTGTTTCTAGGAGAAAGGAAGATGATTTATGAGAGAACGGGTTAACAGCTACTGAAGACTTGCTCGAGAAGTGAACCTTTCGTGTTCTGGCATGGATATATTGGCCTTAGTGAGGACGTAGTAGTAATACAAGATAGTTTTGGCCTGCCAAAATTAGTACTAAGCTGTTCTATGAGAGGAAAAATAAGGGACATTTAGTATGTCGAAAGACACGTGGAAGCCCTGCACGAAAATAATCCGAAACAGGATCAACACGCATGGGAATAGCAAGTTGGGAAGGAAGAGGAAGAACAGACAAAACGACAAAAGTAAGATCAGTAGTAGCATGAAATCGGAAAGAAGCAAAGTGGACGCGAAAGGCAAACGTGCCGAAAGCCTAGCTAATGGCTAAGGTAACCTACAGGCTCCCCGGGGATCGCAGCTCCCCATAACATAGGATGGGCGAACCTAAACTACCTAACCCTATGGCCCATCCTATACCCCGGAGCGGTCAGTGTAGATGACCGAAGGCCGATACAAGAAATTTCTATGTACTCCATTTCCCCTCGCGGCTCCTGACCTGCTGCTCACCAAGCGAGTAGGAGCAGTACGAATATGAAATTGGAAGGAGGAAAAGTGAGCACGAAGGACAGGCGTCCCAAATGCCTAGCTAATTACTAAAGTAACCTACATTGTTCCCGGGGGTCGCTCTTCCCCATAACATTGGATGGATGAAGCTAACTAACTTAGCCTTATTGCTAATGGCGCATCCTCTATCCCTTGAGGGGGTCATCTACATATCCGGTTCAGCCGGTTTCCCGGTCAAAAATGAAACAGACGTTAGATTTTCATCACGTCTTTGAGATCTATTAAATATTTAATTAAACCTTACCTCCAAGGTTAATTAGAGGGAAGTAAACAAATCATTACCCCGGATTCGGAATCATCGAGATAGCTAAATAAAGTTTTTTCTTCAAAATAATTTCAATGGACGTAAAATTCTCTTCGCGTCGCCTTTAAATTTAATTAACCATTAGGTATATATTGTGATGGAAAATTGGAGATAATTCAACAAAATCATACCCTATTGTCGAGATCTTTGTTGAGTTGCACCCTGTCCTCTTTTGCTCTGGCGCAATGGGACCGTACGGATGCGGGGGTCACAGGAGGCCTGCCCCCCTTTTGGGGGGTAACAAACGCTGCAGACTGACGCTGAGGAGTACGGGATGACGAACCGGGGGTTCGGGATGGGATCTTCGAGTTAGGGGTCTTGGATCCCTGCTTGGATACCGACGACAGGTACCTCCGACCTATGGGGGAGAAGAAATTGAAGTTGCATCATATTACTCGATTGCATTATCATTTATATATATCAGTTTTGGCAACCCTGGTTCTCAAGAAAGAGAAAAAAAATAAATAACTTGCAACACGAGAAAGCAAAATGTTCATGGGGCGCAGGCGCCACCTAAGGAGCAGGGAAAAAAAAAAAAAGAGGTCAAGTGAGCTCGGAAAGAATTATACCCCAAAGACCTATTTAAGCTGGGCAAAATAGAATCTTCATAGCATAGGGGCAAGTAGACATCACAGCATCATGATTATAGGTAGTAAATAAGTGTAAGTTTACGAATAAAATAAATAGTTGAATCACAAGACGCCTGTGTAATGTTATTACTGTACAACTACTGCAATGCACCTCTGTAGTAATTTTAACTGAAAAATAAAAACAAAAGCACGACGTCTCAAAAGCAAGAACTAAAGGTATAGGTAACCTATGGGATCCACTGGGACATGCCTGGCAAATACAGAGGATTGGGCAAATGAAACTACTAAAATAACTGAACTAATCCTTTGATCAATGACCCATTCATCTTCCCCTCAGCGGTATTAACCCATTAACTGCGCAAGTATCTCTTACAGGGTTTCTTCTATCGTGAAGTTGTACCCTTTTGTGCACTTGTAAATTCAAAAGGAGTAGCTGTAAATCCAGGTCTGCTCAGTTATACAATTTGTACCTCATTTGAATTTGCTTGGCTCAAGCATCACAGACATGAACAATGAGAGAACTACCATAGAAGTTACTTATAGCTGACAAAAATGTAATATATTTTCTTCATTAACTTTACAGTTGGGGCCTCACACCAGAGTTTGTGCAGTCGTAAATTTTTCTTAGAATAAACTCTGGTCTCTTGAATACCGTTTCGAGAACGAATGTTTCCGTCACTCGCATCCGTCAAACCTTACTTTAAACAAGCGCTGCAGCCTCGCTACAAAGAACCCTTGTTGTTGCCATATTCCTAGTTTAAGCCTCCCAGGCCAAAGCGTACACTGTGATCCAAAGAGAAGAATGAGGGACATAAATTATACCAAGAGAGCGGGGAACCCAGGCACAGGAGTGTTCTCACACAGGATCAACGAGCATAGGCACAGAGAGTCGGAAAAGAATAGGAAGCTCAAAATAAAGAATCATCAGTAGGAGTATGAAGATGGAAGGAAGCAAATTGGGCACGAATGACGTACGTCTAGCTAAGGCTAATGTAACCTATCGGTTACTTGGCCCTACTCCCCATAATATAGGATAGGCGAACCCAACTAACCTACGCGTATGAGCCTTCCTATGCCCTCTGAGGAGGACGAAGAACCCTTGCACCAAAGGAACACGGTTTAGTAATAATACAGTTAATGTGGAAGAGATTAGCAACGTTCAAGATCGAATATGACTCTCACTAAAGACTCAATGTCAGTTCGGTTCTTCGGAAGTAAAGTGCGCAAAACGCTGTAACTGCGATTAAGAAGATTTTTTTTTTTTCAAAAATAGCAGCAATGAAAGAAGATGGGTCAATCCATGTCCCAGATATCAACACTTACACTGGGTAGGGGTGGTGGGGGTGGTGTTGGGGGTCGACCGTCCCGAAGTTCGAGGAGTGCGGGCAATAGGTAGACGAGTGCGAGGTGTGTGCGTGGGGGTCATCACGGGCGTGCTCGGGGTTGTCTTCGAACCCGACCACCCTCTGCATGATAACACCCAAAGGTTAAACGGAGGTATATATATGCATGTATAAAGTTGAAGATGAAAAAATGGTAAAATGTTGACGCTTGAATTGCCTGCAAACCTGTAAATGAAGCAGTGACAAACTCGCACAAAGACAAACTGCTTGCAAAACAGACCAAACATTTTAAGACCCTTCGGTCCTGAAAAGAAAGTGCAAAATATATCGTACGAAATATAGTTCATAGCAGATAGACCTACACTGCAGTCAATAGTGAGGTTAAATATCTGCACAAAAAGCATCAACGATCTGCATAATTATTTCCTTCAGAGACTGACGCCTTCACAGATATATAATCAAATACTACCAAATTAATGAATGCACAATAAATGAAAAAGTAAATAAGTACATCGGAATAACTGTGTAAACGATTAAATTAATAATTAAACGCATTTTACTATTAGATTGAAAATCTAGATCACTGCAATGGAAAACAAATAAAACACGAAAAAATACTTCCACACGGTTAATTAAAGAAACCAGCAAAACACAACTGATACCAAATATTTAAGAAACTTGCGTGTTTACAGAAACCTTATCCCTCATAAATACTAACCGCGGCACCCCCTAAAAGTTTTCCCCGCACACAAATTACAACTCCCGGTAGCAATAAACCAAGTCTATTACGAAAACCATGCAATACATCTAAAATTAAGCTAAAGATATGACAAAAAACAAGCACTCTTGTACATTCCACCACAAACAGCTATATTTCAAAGTGGTTACTGTATGTGAAACAACAAGCAATCCTAACAGTTTTCTAATGCACTAACTTTGACATAAGTTGTCAAACTGGGGAAGTATATAAACGGAGATTTATTACCGATAGAAAATAGCTATATATCATTCCATTAAAAAATCTGAACATTAAAACTCAATATTTAGCACTATTATGCTCAAAAATGCTACCTAAACCATATAATGAGGCATGCTATTTATGAGGGGGATTTATCATTTTGGACACACTATCTATGCCTTATCTACAGTGAGACGGACAGCATGAATTTCCAAGCGTAAATTTTTGGAAAAACTTCAGACACGGCTTTTAACTCGAAGTGCCACCAGGCATGAACTTGGCAGACTACACTTTCAATACACCATTTCAGAGGGCATACATCACAAGGCTCTTGATAGTAAATACAGCCATGTACAATATTTTATTCGGAAGGAAAGTAAAACACGTTAGAGAAATTACAAATGGAGGGACACATTAGCATTGACATTAGTAGAGGCAGTGTAAGCGTAATTATTTATTGATTGTTGTTAAAGTTCTATGAAGTATAGCGTGTATAATGAAGCCCTTAGGAGACGACAAGGGGTATCTATTGACCAGAGGATATACCAATAGCTAATACCAAATGATGAATGGCTCATTTGAATGCATCTAGTGATTTCACTTCAATTAGTAATAACAAATATTAAATCACTCAACTTCTGTAAAGAATAATACGCATACTGTACATTTATAGCCATAAAGAACAGAAATTCCACTTACGCCTCCGTGTCCAAATAATTCAAAATACACTCGACTACGTGTTGTTGTTATTATGAGTTTAATTACACTGCAAAAAAGTGATTAGTAGGACGAGCAAAGCGGTCCGAATCCCAGTTTCCAAAAAATGTGAAGGTTATATTACGTCATCAATGGTCTTACCTCGTGTAGATGATGAGAACTTTCCCAAGCCAAAGGCGTTACTACGAACATGACTGTCCTTAGTTTAATTTTACCTGAGGCAGTTGTAAGAAGGTATAACTTTTCTTATACAACTTGCAGGAAACAAATCGCAGTGGCGCTTATAATATAAATATGTACTATCCACCCAGTCCGCCGCCAACATAAATGTCAAGCCGCAAGGAATCTAAATACCTAACTCGTATCGAATACCCATGTGGTCTAGCCGCCAAGAGCCTAGCTAGAGGGAGAAGAGGACCAACAAATGAAGTTTTTTTTACCGGGATTTAGTACCTCAAATGCTGCACATTCAGAAAAATATAGTCATTACTCCCCTTCGCTAACGATGCCAGGAAAAATTTTTTTGTTTCTTTCCTTCGCTAAGAAGTACCACTTGTGCGACACAGGTTAGTCAGGGCTTGTACCTGCAACACGGCTCTGAAACCATGATAGGAACTCTTTTATCGATTTCTGGCACAGTTTTCGCGGTGTTCTACTCAGACAACGCTCGGCGAGTATCTGATTTTTGTATCGCCAGTATCTACAAATATTTACGTGGCAACAGGTGACCTCGCGAATAGAACTAAATGTCTATTTAATTAATAGATCATCCCCATGCTTGCCAGTCCACTGTTATTATATGGTATATTTCCTGTTATCTATTCAGACGTAATATAATACCTTAAACGATACTCATATCTCCGAATGGCAAGACGAATATCAAGTACTACGCTAACACACGCTACTCATTGTGGAGCGCAGCAACGAGATCTCGGCATATTTATTGGGGAGTAAGCATTGCACCACCTAGACCTCATCAACGATCATGAAGTAAAGATGACTGTAAGTACCATACGTAATCAAGTAGGTACTTTACTCAGTAAATATAATAATACGACACCTAGAGAGCCTAGAAGGTAGCAACAGTTGATTCTCTATTACCGTACCGATCTCAGATGCTAGATGATATCTCCTAAGCAAGCATTACCTCAAGCAGCTGGTCGGGAGCGAATCAGGCCGATTAACGATGGCGTACATCGCCCTCTTGATAGACTCAGGCTTAGGAGGTGGTGTCGGTTTAGGGCCCCTGCTCCCCGATTTACTTTTGTGTGGGGTGGCAGGGTGCACGCCTCCCACCAGGGGGATTTTGAACCCCCCGTTTTCGTTAAGTCTGTCGCAGGAAAAGCTGGAAGAGCCGTTGGTGTTAGCAAAGCAAGTGCTGGCAGATGAAGAAGAAGAAGATGATGGAATGTGGATTGGAAACCGGGGACGGTCGTTAATCTCTTGTCCATCCGAGACTGGGACATCGATGTGGTTATTGTTATTGCTGCTGTTATTAGATGTGTTACCGTTAGAGAACATAGAGTTGTTGTCTTTAGAAAATAGAGGATAGTTGTCGCTAGAGAAAAATGGGTTGTTGTCGAGGACAACAGCGCTGTCGATAGGGTCGAAGCTGCCGAGATGGGTAGCGGGGGTTGGGAGGGATAGACGGGGACCCAAGGGGAGGTGACACGGGGCTGACCGGGGTCTGAAATTGGGGACATTGGGGGTGGAGGGGAACCATTGGTTAGTTTGGTTAACGACATTTTATAAGAGCGCCGAGAAAGGGGAAAAACAGCCAACTGACACCGCAAAAGAAATCCTTGAGTAGCATGGCAGTTGGGTGAGTTATAACAACGGGGCAATGTTGACACTATGGTCAAACCAGCGTAAGAAGTCCGATGGGCGTGGCTAAGAACACAAAGCAACTTGGCCAAATCTCACTTAAGCGCGTGGTATAACTTGTCTCAATCGATAAAAGTACATTTATATTCGAATACTCAAAGTGCATTAGTCAATACATTAGATTTGGCACTGCTGCGTTCAGTTCAGCCCCGCCCCTAAAGGACTGCTTACGCTGGTTTGCCTATAGCGACAATACGTTCAGCAGTGGAGTGCGGACATGAATGTGATGATCTCATTACATAGTGTAGCAGCCTAGCAGGAGAGCGAGATATACCATCGGAAAATGTAACACTAGCAAGGACTGTTCACACATTCATATGTGAGCATAGGCTGCGACATCAGTTGCATAATTCTTCTTTACATGTGGTCTGACCGACATAAGATGGTGGCACATGACGAGCAGACGAATGCGCTCATCTCACCAAGAAAAAAAATGCTCGACCTAGAATTAGTAAAAATACCTTGGCAATAATCGATTTTGATATACGCACTTCATGACTGTATGAGAGACGGAGACATGAAAGCGATTACATATTATATACATATCTGACCAAGTCGTGAACAGTTTGCTAAAAAAATTCAAAGGTTATATAAATGAACATTTTTTCTACGAGAGATGCTCCACATTGTCGACAATATAAACAAGGCATCAGCTAGATAGTTTAATAAGTGTATAAATATATCTTCATATTAACAAAATTTAAAGATATACATGTAACACTGCCGTGCCGCAAGGAATTTTTACAGTGCCTGTTAACGTGCATCATTAATGCTCTCATCGGAGATGAAAGAGTTCTGGACAAGAAGCTGAAAGCAAGCAAAACGAAGTATCCCTAGGTCAATGCAGAACTATTAGGGAACCAAGACAGTTCGTGGGCTTTCATAGCGAATTGTCAAACCCAAAACTGCAAACACCTTCTGCGTTACATGATATTTATACCAAGACAAGCAATCCCAGGCGATAAGTATAAGGGCGGGAATGGGACAAATTTGGAAGTGCTAAAAGGGAAATGCGAACTATTAATACAAGGGAATAGGCAATTTATTAACAGTTTTTGAAACATGGCATATGCAGGCGCGAAATGGAACAAAAAGACCTTATTTCAATATCTTGCTTCATTCGCCCAACTCAAGTCCAAAAATGCTAAGCAAATTTGAAAAAGATATATTTAAAACAGCTTTCAGGAGGCGGAGTCTAATACCGTCGGACTGCATTTGCAATGCTCTATAGTTAGTTCTTTTCACGCGTAGGGAAAAAGTGTGTAGCAACAATACTGTAACATCCCCCATGAAGAAAATTTCAGAAAGCGATATCGTTACTACCAGAAAAAACGAAACTTCAAGATGATCCAAATATTAAATAAACCGCGGACAAGTGAACTTAGGAACATTTGTTTTCAACTACCGTATATTCATCTTAACCACCAAATGCGAATATCCACCAAACAATAAAACAACTAAATATTTATTTCAAACCACTGAATCTTTAAATATTCAAGAAGAGATGTAAGCATTTCCGTGCTGGGTCACTTCCACTGCGGCCTGAGTGGTGCACAAAACACCATAAAAGGGTAACATTATTACCTTTATCATTATTAGTTATTATAAAGACTTATGTTCCACTTTTAATCATCGTGTGGAAAGAACTACTCGAAGGAAGTATCGCCTTCATGACAAACGCGTTTTGATATTAGCGACGAGACGAAATGAACTCAGTAGCTATTCATAAAAGGGAGTCACATACGGTTAGCCCGGAGAAGAAGTAAGATATGTACGAAGTTATGACCACAACCGCTATCTTGCTATCTTTCCTTCTGTTCTTAACGGAAAAGTCGACGGTGGGAAGGCAAACAAATCCATTACAAATTTTCGATAGGAATTAACTGATTCAATTTTTAGGAATAACTTTTGCACATCATCATTGTTACATTATTATTATCGTCAGAAAATTCGTAGAATAGATGTCTCAGATTTAAAAATTTTGTTTGACTCCCTAAGACACATCACCTGAGTCACCAGCACAAAGCTGATGCAGTATATATTGTAGCAGATAACACTGTGCCAATAGTGCATCCAAATTCAGTTCATGCAGTAATAAGAAAATCTAAGTACGGTACATCGGTCCTTAACTTTGATATGAGTTCAATTTTCTCTCTAGCCAATCTAACTATGCCTAATGACTGCCCGATATCACCTCAAGTTAAATGAAAACGACTAGAGCAAAAAGATATCATAGCTCTCGTAACGTTATTATGAATTTACCACATATTGGTAAAAATGAAAACCTAATGCGACATAAATTCATGACAGTTGCGAAGTTCACAAGGGAGTCGACTTTACACGGAAGGCTGATGCTGTAATTACGGAAGGTAACACCGTAAAAGTTTTATCCCAAAACTATAAGTAAGTTACTCAGGGTCGCCGTACTCGCGCAAAAAGCATCAATAAGTAAGTGTGATAAATCAGTAGGCAGCGGTTACGTGCACTGTGGCGATAACTCCCTGTTCTGCTCCCGTTGGTTATAAACGATTGCAAGGTGTACGGTCTAGCCGGCCTTAAAGCCGTGGGATGGCGTGCATGGAGTCACCTGGGGCTCGTCCGAAAATAATCAACCTACAAAATAGAAATATGAAGTTTCGTGGTCACACTACAACCAGGGTTGTGGAGTCGGAGCTAGATTCATCTGTGACTCAAAAATACTATTTTCCTACAACTCCTGGTACTAATATCTGCAATATCTCTCCTTGCTTATTCGTACAACTTATGTCCAAAAATGCTAAGCAAATTTGAGAAAGATACTTAAAACAGCTTTCAGAAGGCGGAGTCAAATACTCAATGCCGACTCCGACTCCTGGAGCCAGTGGGTGTCCGACTCCAGCCGAATCCGACTTGGATTTCCAACTCCGACTGCATATGCAATATCAGCGGGACAACTACAGATGTAGGGCGGCCTGTCCAGTGCAAGCCTGACTACAACCCAGCCCAGAGTAACCCAATACAACCCTGACTACAACCCAACCGAAGGCAACACGAGCAGGGCAGACTGCACACTGTCGCATGTCATTTCAAGTATCTAAGCATTAAGTACGGGACTGTGGGAAGAACACGTGGAAAAGGCATGCCACTAATAATCAACATGCCAAAGATGCACACCATAACCATAATATTCACCATAAATATTAAACAAAGCAATCAATATGCACTAGTAACAACATTTACCATACAAGCACCTTAGAAATGATCCCAGCCCATAGCGAGTCCTCTCACGTAGCTATGTTTACACTACTTCACTGTAGCTATGAAACAACGATGTTTTTTATAATATACGGGGAAGTAGATGCGCTAAATCTTTTTATTTTAATTCACAGCAAGTCATATACGGCTACGTGACGAGAATACATTCAATTTGGCTATCAACTATATCTTATTTATCAAAAGGCTGAGCCCAAATAGCTGCAATTAAACCCTTTTACTATCTACAAAATACCAGCGTCCCACACACATAAAAAAGAATACTGTACTACAATCATATACATCGTAGACCATGCTAGAAAATGAATTAGCTGTTGAAAAAAATGCACATTAGATATTACTAAAGGTCTAAGAGATGAACCATCTAAAAACACAAAAACTTATTTTCTAGTAAAAATTTCAAACACGAAGAAGTGATGGATAAATATAAATATTAAATTGATAAACCAGTTTGAGCCTCGCTTGATGCGGCAGCGGTGCTACAAGGAAGGATAAGAGAGAGACGCGCGACAAATCGATATAATTTGGGGGACCTGTGCACGGAAAATCACCGAGCACGGGCAGCAAGTTAAGATCAAATAAGAAAAAAAGTAGAAAGAAAAGCAGATATCGAGCACCAAACAAATAGTATAAGGGAATAAGACGGCCGAAAGAAGCAAAGTGCGTACAGAAAGTAGACATCCGGAGGCGTAGCTGAGGCTAAGGTCCCTCCTGGGGTCCCGATGAGGGCACGACCTACCATAACATGGAGAGACCGGAAGGTGAAACGTTAATTTAAGCCACAGACACAACGTGGTGCTACAAGAGGGGAGACGGAAGAAACATGTAGTACGTCAAGAGAAACGCAGACCCCCCCCCCCCCATAATAAGCACTGAGCAGGGAATAGGGGAAAGAAGAAGAGGAAAAACAGAACGAAGATCTAAAGCTGGCAGCAAACGACGACATTTTGATGGACCACTAAAACCCATGGGGTCTTCGTAAAGGCACAACTTCCAGTAACGCAAGATAGACGAACCCAACTAACATCAATCCGCGGCTTCTGGCCCACTCTATGCCCCTGAGTTAGGAGGGTCTATCTTCATATCAAATTCTGTGCCCTCTCATTCTAAAAGGACACAAACAAAGGGAAAAACTGACCTATTGGACCTGTTGGAGTCCCCTCCAGCTGGAGGGCTGGGGGCAGGTTGGTGCAAAGCCAAGGTGCTGCCCCGAGGAGAAGACGCGTTGGAATACCCGCTGTCTGATCTGCAACATTATTGCTATTTATGATTACTGTAGCAAGTGACACGGACTTTATTGAGAACTGTGACAAAGGGCGCCCTCTAAACACATTTTCTACGTTCTCAGAATATTGAGCAACATAGGCGTTTATGGCGGGTTTTCCCGAAACCCATTTTATACTGCTGCCTAGGTACAAAGCTACGTTGACATTACAGTACATATATCGGTTTTTTCCAAAACACTGCCCTCTATACCCATTACCTGGAAGTTCCCAGTTATTCTGAGAAAAACAATTTAAGAAGGACACAATAACGGTATTTTTCCACGCTTGCACTAGATTTAAAGGATGATTAAGCCGCATTGATGGCTGTGCATAGGAACAACTGCAAAATGTACGGTAGAACTACAAACAATAGCAAGCAACATATTGCGTTTCAAATGGGCTGCTCCTCTCTAAAAAAATATTTGAAATTTAGAGATGCTACGTTAGGTTTACCTCCAGCAAAGATTGAATCGCAAGGAAAAAAAATCCGCGCGATGCAATAATAGATACGTATAGTTGAGCAATGTATCATAAGAAGAATATAAATAAATTTTAATAGTACTCGGCGGCCAGGTACTCATTGGGTCACCATTACCATCTTTGCTTGTCAAAGGAATATTCAACACTGTGCCTGTAAGCGAGGATAAATATGTATATATGACATATATAGTCCAGTTGTATGCCTCGTAGCTATCACTTTACATTTATCGTACACGTCTATGCAGATGGGCCCCCGCCAATGATACCCCCCATTGAATTAAATAAAGTCTGAAAGTTCAAGCCTCCGTTTCCGAGCAGAACGATATCACAGAGGAAAGAGCAAGGGACATATAGTATGTCGATAGAAACGGGGAACCCATGCACGAAGGTGTTCCCACACAGGATCAACGCCCATGAGAACAGCAAGTCGGGAAACAAGAGGAAGAACAGAATAAAGCATAAGCAAGTAGGAGTACGAAATAGGGAAGGAAGCAAAGTGGTACGAAAGACAGGCGTCCCGAAGGCCTACCTAATGGCTGAGGTAACATACATGAGCCTCCTGAGGTTGCCGGGCCCCATAACATAGGATGGGCGAACCTCCTCCATTGATATAGGGTCATACATCTACAACGTTCGAATATTTCTTCCTACCCTAAAGTAAAGAATCTGTGTGCAAGCAAGCAAGCAAGCAAATAAAGTTCACAAAAATTTATATGGACAGGTATGCAAACACGCAGTGAAGGTTATTATAATTTTTTGAAGAAGTTCTGCGCGGCTGCGCATGTTGCAGAGTCGTAAGGTCAAAGTCCGTCGACTCCGACACACGGACCCAGAAGGCATAACACTCCAACTCTACGAGCCCCAAAACTAGAACGCCTCGTGGCGTAAGACCATCACCCGCGGTGGGAGAAGAATTCCAACGACGTCATTTTTGATGGCAGCTTACTCCAGAGTTTAGACATTTTTCATATCTAGGTCAACCCATCAGATTCCCAGAAAAAAAATTATGAACATTGCTCAACTCCTTTACCCTCTTTTTGGGTGGACAGACAAAAAAATACATAAATATATATACTTAAATCTTCACACGAAAACATTATCACCGCTCTTCGCTTCGCTCACGGGAGATAACAAGTCATGTACTTACCTGGCAGACCACTCTTCGCCCTCCATCTCCCGCTCCAGCTTCACAATGGCGGGGGGCTCCAGCCCCCACCACGCCTGTGCCAGCCGACCCACCTCCAGCAAACATAGCACTACGATGCGGGCCCCGTTGCCGCTTACTGCAATACAAAATGTACATATAACAACTATCATGATTATAACCTGCAACTTAATTAATTTTCGTTTACCTCCAGCGCATCGAATGAATATCAGTGCAAGCGCCATTACCGCTTACAGGTACAGAATAGAATTTATTAATTGTAATGAGGATAGTAGTCAATACAATCTGGCTTATTCCATAAACGCGTCAAGTAAAAAATAATCTAAACATCAGTGATGCTGATACTAGAGCACAATAGAATGCAGGTAATAATTATATAGGAACTGCAAATGTCTCTTCATCCGCAATTTTTAATGCAACACGTAAATATCAACACAAGCCCATAGAAATCTCCCGCAATAGCAAATAATGATAAACGATGATAGTTATGCTCTACAAATTCCTTCTTCCACAACCTACAACATATCAAGTAATCATCGATGCAAGTGACGTTGTTGCACACTTGTAATACTAAACAATAATAAGACGTTGCAACATCTTTCCTTAACGTTAAATGAAGTTAAAAGGAAATTATTGTATAAATAGATTCGTGTTCAACTGATCAGAGTGGGTGTTGTTAAAAACGAAGTATCTTAGTTATTTTGCCGAAGATTTACCACAAACTACTGCCTGGCGAACAAACGCAAGAAATGCTTAAACTGGTTGTGATCTTCATTCACATCAAAGTGCAACCCATTTCCCAATTTACTCGATCATTTCAGCAAAACGCTCTGAGCAAAACAACCATCTCATAAGCAGAAATATTACAGCAAGTTTAACCGCCGTCTTTTTTTCTCTAGCTCTCTTTGCTTGCAGCATTATTTGCTTGAAATCTCATAAAAACATCGCGTGAGCCAATTCCAGATCTTAGAAGTATTGCACCAACTTTTACAAAGGCGAATTTCCCTTACGTTTACTTCAAATTCCAGTAGTAGCTATGTAATATATCAACCTCTTCGCTTGCCTTTTCCGTCTTACGTCCTTCGCACTTAAAAAAATGCGTGCAACGAACATCTAAGAGGCATTTGTGTCCAATTTCAACGATCTCCTTTCTCTCCTCTAATGTGACTGGCCTCAATACCAACAAAAACGCTGTACAATATAAACATTTCTGATGCATTTATACCTTACAGTTGACTTCAAATTTCAGTGAAAACGCTACGCATTAAATAACATACATATCAAATTCAACCTTGTAGTTTCCCCTGTCACTTGCTTCCAATTATTATTATTATTATTATTAAAACTTCACGCCTGAGGTCCAACGGACAGGTAATACAACCTAAATGAAGCATCTTGCAACACCGGGAAGCCCAAAACGCTGCTAAAGGAAATCCAGCAAAAAACCATTAACAGCTGACTTGAACGCTTGCAAGCCAATACGACCAAAGGCCGATGCCGCCAACAAATTCCAAACCTTAGCCGACCAGGGCACGAAGCACCGACTGAAATGATTAGTTCGACATTTGACAGCCCCCAAAGTGAAAGAGTGCGCTCTGCATGCAGCACGAGTCGCTCTCCCAAAAACCCTGAGGGCAGGGAGAGAAGAATACAACCAATGCCTCTCATTATTGTACACTTTATAAAACATGCATAGCTCTGATACTCTTCTCCTGTAGGACAGGTTCACTAGAACATTATCAGCGCCCAGCCTGCTGGCTGAACTAACAAGTCGATTCAACAGACGCAAGTGGGTGTCAGCAGCTGAAGCCCAGACCGGTGAGCAATACTCCAACACACGCAGCAACAACACATAAAAACATCTGCAGGCAACCTGATTATCACCAAACACGGAATTCACCTTACGCATACAAAATTGCGCGTGACATACGTTTGAGGTCAGGTGCAATAATGTCGATATCGTACGCAGATATCTCTCTAATTCGCGTCAACCTGCAGCAATAACACCGAGTGGCATAAACATCTTACATGTACATGTATCTAAAACCCTACTATATAATCATATAATTTTCGATCTTAAATATACGTGCGCCAAATTTTGCAAAAAAAACGTTCCATCAACATCTAGGGTTCATTTGTACAAAAAATTACAACCGTCTCTTCTCACGTTTAATGTTTTCAAGCGTCAGAAAAACACGTGGGACCAACATTTCAGAAGCATTCGTATAAATCATATTCCTGGATTAAGCCTTCCTACCCACAGAATAAACTGTGATCCAAAGACAGGAAGAAAGAAGGGACATAAAGAATGCCAAGAGACACGTGGAACCCATGCACGAGTCAACGCACATTGGAACAGCAAGTCGGAAAAGAAGAGGAAGATCAGAATAAAGCATGAGCAAGTAAGAGTATGAAAATAGAAAGCAGTAATGTAGGCACGAAAGACAGATGTCCCGAAGGCCTAGCTAATGGCTAAAGTAACCTACCCGATGGGGTCGCCGCGCCCTATAACATAGGATGGCAAACCTAAACTAACCTAACCCTATGGCCTTTGGCCCATGCTATGCCCCCTGAGGGTTTCGTATCAAATTACAACCGTTTCATTTCATGTCTAATTTTTCTCAAGCACCAGAAAAAACTCAGGTGGGACAAACATGAGGGGAGCTGTAAGCCGATGAGCGTTCTTGGGTAACGACAGAACCAACAACGGCCCAAGTCCGCGGTGTGTTGTTAGAAGCTCATTAGCAGAGCCCTGCGACACCTGCTGCTATCTTCAGCTTTCATCTTATGGCCATTTTCCACGAACAAAAGCAGAACCGACGTAATGAGACAAAAAGACTTAGCAAATCTTAACCAACACAGTAAAATAAAATTAACTTAATCAGAGCGAACATAATAAGATGAAACGAACTTAATCGGAACCGACATAATACGTATCATAAGACGAATATCATCGGAACCAATTTAATGAGGAAAACCGAACTTAATCAGAGCAAATATACTGAAGAAGAATGATTAAATGAACATTATCAAAACCTACACAATGACACAAGATGAGCTTCGCATGACAGCACAATCTAGCAAACAGCAAGGTTCTACCTTCACTCTCTTGCGTCACGTCTAATCAAAACTTCAGCTTTCGTATAAATAGAATTAATTAAGACTTGACTGAATGTAGACAGTGGGCGGTATTGGGATAATTAACACCCGCAACCGACGGCATCCGTTAGGGGTCCCAAGTCGGGTTCAGAATCGCACGCCCACTGGAGATAGAGGTCAGATACCAACACGTCACAGGAGTCGGGGTCTGATATCCACTGGTGAAAAAAGTCGGACAAAGTGGTTAAGGTGGTAAAAAAAATGGCCGGGGCATGATGTTGCTCTTGTTCGAAATGGTCATACACTTAATTGAGTAACGTTTCGCTACAATCCCCAGAAAATATTTAAAAGTTCCCAGATGAATACTTTTTCGAAATAAAAATGTTGTGTACTTATGTCATCTGATTAAAGATATTGCGTAAGTTACAACCTTCTTCTAGTGACCAGGCATACCAAATTAATTGATATGCATAAATACAGTTAATATCCATTTTTTCAAATTTTTGAAGTTATTTTGTTTTCACTGTTTCTTCTTGAAGATCCCTAATCACTCTCGGCTTGTAGCAAAACTTTTATTCGACTACGTGTATAACTATTCAAACAAGAACAACTTCATAGCCAGACAAATTTCAATTTTTTCTCTATCAGGTATTAGGTATTATAAGAAGATTTAAGCCTCCCTAAATAAGTACTAAGCTCTTATAAGAGAGGAAAAGGACGGGACATATAGTATGTTGACAGAAAAACGGGGAACCCATGCACGAAGGTGTTCCCACACAGGATCAACGCGCATGGGAACAGCAAGTCGGGAAAGAAGAGGAAGAACAGACAACAGTAAGATCAGTACGAGTATGAAAGTGGAAGGAAGCAAAGTGGGCACGAAAGACAGACGTCCCGAAGGCCTAGCTAATGGCTAAGGTATCCTACTCAAACCCCCAGGGGGCGCTACTCCCCATAACATAGGATGGGCGAACCTAACTAACCTAACCCTATGGCCTATGGCTCATCCTATGCCCCCGGAGGGGTTTTTCTTTATCTCTTTGACTACTCAAACCTCGGTACGTACCAAGCCAGTAGTCACCGGCTTGGGAGTTTGAATACAATTAAGAGTTTGCCCTCGTTGAGAACCTAATTTTGTTTAGGAGTCGGAGTCATGACAGTCCAAGGTTTCTGGCAGCGGTAAAAAGTCGGACACCTGCCAGTTCCAGGAGCTGGAGGCGGAGCGTGGTGCTCCAGGTGCTACCACCAATTTATTAGTCATCAACGGAAGTACATTGGTTCTTTTTCTGAAGTCTTTCACAACATCGCCAATAGCTGTTTAAGTTATTTTTAACCTGGTCCAATGTAACGTTGTTGCGTCGCAATAAAGTGACTCGTGCTGGCGCCGAGTTCCAGTAGTCACTGAGTTAACCTTAAAGTATTGGTTAAACTGGGATAACAGTAACTAGAGCACTCTGAAAGGGCAAACCGATCCGCCAAGCAAGGCAACGTTAACGAAAAATTAAAATTGGTTCTAAAACTAATATTTCCTCCTTATCGTCACCAAAATTTGCTGAATTGTGCCTTTCAACATTGCTTACAATTTCTACAAATTTCATAGAGATTGGTTCATAACTCTAATAAGTGCAGTGACCCATTAATACACGTCTCCTTATAGGGACGGTATCACTAGAGCTATCTCTGCATGAAATGAAGATTTACTATGTGCGTCAACGTGTTACTGAAATCCTTTTAAGCGTTGTGGTAATTCTACAATTGGCAGTACAAGTACGATCAAATTTGATTTATGTGCTTGGGCCCCCTCGACCACTTCTACAGTCAAATGAATAACCATCGAAGTCGCATAGTTATATAAAATACATTTGAGAAAACATCGTGCACTTAAAAAATTTTCCTGGCAATACATACCATATATAAACTTCTAGCAGCTGTAGTTGGAATTTAGAGTTAACAATATCTGTGACTATGGAAATCTGTGACTGTGACGATTGTTTTTTATGAAAAATCAACTAGGAGGTCTCGTCTGTTGTCGTGGGTGGTCATTTTGTGTGCAGATGCAATTTGTTTTGCCCGTGCAAAATAGAGTAGTAGGCTGTTGAGCGTCCGCAAATGTTCTTTCTAATTAGTTGTAATTACAGTTTAAAATTTTTTCTCGATACCGAATAATAAAACTTAACCACGTTTTTGAAGAGTTTTTCTCCATTAATTAGCTCACATTTTTATGGATCGGGGAGATACGCTGTTTTCGAAGTAGCTAACTGTATACTTTTTCCATCAGAAGATCAGTTGACGTTGCCTCTCTTGTGCCAATAATATTTTTAGGTAGGTACCTCGTAAGTGTACTTCATGCACTAACTGTAGGTACTTTATGGACCAAAGTGTCGGAACCTGAAATACTCACCATGTACTTTATGGACCAAAGTGTCGGAACCTAAATTACTCACCAAGATCCTCGGTCTCGAAGAGCAGGTTTTCGCGGACGCCCAACCGATTGCAGAAGCGCAGAAAATTTGCGATATTGTCCCGAGCAAAGAAGGAGCCTTTGCGGGCCCGGTCCCATGTCTTGTATGGTAGGCGAGGGACTTCCTGCCAAAGGATACAAAAATTGAAATGCACCACTGACACTATGGTTAATGCTGCCAACATACACAAGGCACAATTCAATCCTTATGATAAGACAACAGTGCATCTATTTTATTTATGCATTTCTAGTTTACCTTCCTTTCATGGGATCGGACAGCTTTAACCCTTTCGCTACGGAAACTTTACTCATTTATGAGGTTCCAAAAGAAGCTCATAGAAGACACTATCATTGTAGTGACTTGAGCTCACCTTTAGCTTAGTTCAGTCGTTGATAAATTACTACCACTGACTTCAGACGGGTTGTTAAATATGTTGTCCAAATTTCCAGGGAAAGAAACAACGCACTGGTTTTAATAATAAAAACTTTGATGCGGGAGATATACGTCCCGTCAGTATCGAAAGGGTTAACATCGTTGTTATATTATAATTATACAGCAGGATAGATTTGACTGTGCAGAAAATTCTTTAACCATGAAAAATGTCAGGAAAAACAGAAAGAACGATATGAAACACGTCAGCAAGATACGAGAAACTAAGCAGGACGACGGTCCCTTCCATGATCTCCGTTCAGGGCCACGAGTTTGGAGAAAGAAAAGTAGAAAAATTATGCGAGAGGGAGAATGCAATGGTAACGAGAGAGCCTCATGAGAGAACAGTGAATGTACGAGATGCGT
>LQNS02278087.1:10841049-10852198 GCA_001587735.2 Parhyale hawaiensis
GAACTGCGGCCAGATGCTACATCCCCTGCGGAGAAGGCACTCGGGACCCTTGGGTGCGTGATGCCCAAACATATTGTGGCAGGGAAAGGGCCCGCCACAATATGCCCCTGAGGGCTGTATAAAATAGAGTATATTTACAAATAAAAGGGGCAATACATCCTCTTGGGCGAAACACGAATGGAAACGGAAAATAAAGAGGGTTAGGTTATGTTAGAACAGGTTAGGTTGGGCTAGATAATAATAGGTTAAGTTCATCAAGGACAGCTGCCTAACCTAACTTGTAGGCACACATAATCTAAATATGAGATGGGCCAACTTTATACTAGCAGCCATTGGTGTTCATTCCATGCTTCCGATACCGACGATCAGCAGCAGGGTACGATCAAATATTTATTACGATTACGGCCAAGAAAAAAGAAGAGGTTAATACCAATGCAAAGAGAGGTGAAGACGAGAAAGTTTATTACGTTCAAATTTCCCGAAGATCATGCCTAAAAAAACGGGGACTTCACAGAAAGATTAAGGCGAGATGGTATTTTACGCTCAAATATTCTGATCACACCCAAGGAAAAAAAATGGAGGCTGCAGAGAAAGATTAAGAAGGCCCTGGCCTGCCCGCCTACGCTAAAAAGAATCCATAATTTGAGTGGAAAGAAAGGCTGCAGAGACTGCAGAGGAGAAGATGGACGGGAGGCCGAGGCTGCCAACGCTAATGGCAGCAACTGATTGCGAGCTAATTGAGCGACGCCGCTAGTCAGACAGAGAGTGTTGGGTGCGGTGGATGGCAGGGCTTTGGGTATTGGGGAAAACATGCGGACCGGTGCCTGCCAGGATAGCAGACGACAGCTGCTTTTGTGGGATGTAACGGGAAACATTGCGGGTTTTAGGAGGGTTCGCGGGAAATAAAAGATGTGGTACAGGTGTGCATGAAGGATACTGTTGGAAATAAAGAATCTAAAAAAGGCGTTTGGTGGATGTTACAAAAAATAACATGTGTGCTAAATTTACGCTTGGGCGACATTATGGACAGTAGCAGATGTGGCAAATGTGTGTTTGGAGGATATTACGGGAAATAAGGATGTGGCATAGGTGTATTTTGTGAATGTTAAGAAAACTAAGGCATGCAGCAAACGTGAGTTTGGCGGATATTACGGAAAAGAAAGGATGGGACACAGGTGTGTGTCTGCAGGTTGCTACGAGAGAAAAGATGAGGGCGTGGTATATGGGTGTGGTATATAATTGGCGAAAGTAATGAAAGAAAAAAATGAACTTTCATGTCCGATTTAAAAATACGGAGCATTGTAAAGGTATCCGTCACGCAGAAACAGCACAATAGAGCAAGTTCCAGAGCTTTGCAATGAGATTTTGAGATACGTATCGCATATTTAAACTTTATTTGGGGACGTCAGGCCCAAGCTGCATAGAAACAGGAATATGTTCGAAATAAAACTGTTTGATAGTTAGTTTTACTGATATAATTGTAATCTTATAATTTCACTCGAGTATAAACTTCTGTACCTCGATTTCAGAAAATTATCGTTACGATTGGAAACATCAAATAGAAAACGAAGTACGCTAGGGAAAAGTGAACAGTGAGAAAAGAAAGCCTATGAAATGTAGAGGGAATGTGCATGATTGAAAGTAAAAAATACCTAGCAATAAGGTATTGCAATAAAACTGGTGAAGCTATCACGATACGGTGACCAAGCTTAAGGTATTAAGATCATGTAGCAGGGATACGGCAGCGATATGGCAGCCAAACTCGGAAAAATTAGGATCATGTAGCACCGATACGTTAATCAAATTTGAAAAAATGAAACCATGCAGCACTGACACGGAGACCAAACTCGAACAAGTTAAAAATCGCGTAGCACTAATACTATGACCATGCGTACGGTGACCACACTCGGAAAAATTAGGATCGTGTAACACCGATACAACAAAACTTGAAAAAACCGAGATAATGTAGCACCGAAATGCAGTAATATGCGAATAAACAGCGAATGAAAGATGAAATAAAGATTAAGTACGAACTATAAAATCAAGAACAATCGTGGCTCGACATGTCGACAAAATTTCAAGCAGCGACGAAGCAAACGAGAAGAGTAGGTACTAGAAACAAGAGGGTCAATGCCTGGGCATGACCTACTCTTCGAAAATGAGCCTGTTTGTGCGTCTATACTCAACTGTATACTTTATCGAGCAGGGCTACGTCGTGATAAATTACGAGACAAAAATGAGCGTGTTTTATGCCAAACACTTGCTTCACACGTACCTACATAACATGCTCTACGTGGTTACACCCCCCCCCCCACTGTTACTGAAAATCAGGGAAACAATAATAATAAAATCTTTCAGCCTTAGGGAACAAGTATACTTAACGAAGAGTGAATGACGATTTTTTATGATCTGTAGGTTCGTTCGTGATTGTGTTTAATTTCATGCTTGTTGGCACAATAATTCAAAAAGTTGTTACAGATCTCTACGAAGGAGTGTTTAGTAACATTAAAAGACATAAATGATTAAATGTTTGTGATGATCGGTTGGTCTGTTTGTGTGTCTTACTTATGTTTATTAGGATGTTTGTTAGCAGCATAACTAAAAATTTATGAATGGATCTTCATGAATTGTTAACAAAGTTAAAAAGCACAAATGATAACATTTGGGTGTTGATACTAAGAAAATTACAGTTTCAGAACCAAATTGAATTTTTCGTTACCGTTGCCTTGCTTAGCGGAGGTATGCGATCTCAGAGTGCTCTAGTCGCACTCTAGCTGCGGCACAGTACTACTCCCCGCCACACTAGTCAAAACTCGAGAGTACACTAAGCTATAACCAACACCGCAAAGAAACACAGAATCACGGGAGAAACCCATACTGTTCGCAATGCAGCCATCATTCGCGACAGCGACGTATAGAAAAACTACCTTAGCTGACCTTCCAGGTGGTGTTAGGCATGCACGCAAGCCGCCTTGTGAGCTACGCTTGTATAAATAAATATATACAGAGTCGTATAAATTTGCGGGAGGCAACGCACAGAGTGTATTTTAAGAAAACTGCATACAGGAATATCAAAACGCAGCAAACGTTAAACATAGAAAATGTGCGTGAAGTCCCAACGGTAAATATAAAACTTAAACTGTTGCCGTCCACTAGTCATATACGCGCAATACATAGCTTAAGAAGCACTTTCCAACACTTCTCTCACCCAAAGCACTGGTGATGAAAACAAGAAAGCTTCTGATCGAATATCGCTACACTCATATACTGACCACAAAAATGACAGAGCAACAGTGTACTCAAACAAGTCAAATGATCTACTCAAATATCGCAACTCTTGCTAGCATACACAACACAAAAGTGACAAGAAGCAAGAGAGTAATACAATGAAAGAATAATATCAAACATGGCAAACCTATAGCACAGAAGCGACATAATGTAACAAAGTAATAAAATTAAACCACAAAATCGAGTATCGCAACTTTTGTGTATCGAGAACAGAAGGGACATGGAGCAACAAGGTAATCAAATTAAACAACAAAGTCAAATATCGCACTCTCGCGCACCTAGCGCAGAACAGGCAAGGGAGACCAGCAGCCAGCCAAAAGTGAGATCTGAAAATACTGGAAGTAAAATTCTAAAGCCAGCAGCAGCAGCACAGCAGGGCCCGAGGGTCCCATTTGAAGCGAACTGTAATGTTTGCAGCAATTTTATAGGATATCAGGGACACGATCCAGCACTATGAGTCATGCTTCCTGCCAGGCCGCGCAGTAAAGAGCGGATCGTATTCGAAGCTTCAAAATGCGACTGTGATCGGTAATGTTCCTCACTAGCGGATACATTCATGGGATAGAAAATGTACCTGGGCGATTGGGAAATTCATGAATACGAATGAGGATATTGCAATGAAAATGCGACTAGGAGAGCAAATATTTCTCGCTGACGAGTCTCCCGATAGAAATGTGACTTGTGAGCCCGAAAATTTTAAGCGAAAATGGGAAATGATTCTCCGGTGGCCGATAAATTTTAATGGCGAATATTGGAACGACTCTCCGGCAATCGGAAGCTTTGAGCGCTTAAGACATTGTTAAACACGAAATTACGGCCATGACTGCAAATATTTTCCCAATAACTATGAATATTCTTGCAATTCTGAACGAAAATGCTTATACAATCGCTAGCACTGTTCAGCGATTCTAAGGTTAATTGTGAATATGATTACTAAATTTTTCAATAGATGTAAGAAAATGTCGTAATATAAATGCACCTAAAGATGTCAACGAGGAAAACGGAAAATGACTCTGTAGCATATTATGCACATGAGTGATGGAATGAGTTATTTACGCCTATTTCAACAAAGAACTACGGTGTTTGCACAAAAGGAAAATGAGGATCGTTCCGAAAGTAATATACCTCTCATTTTTTCCGATGGTTTGCAAGAAATCATCGTTTTGATGACAGAACTAATGCACTCATGACCTGAAAGCTTAATCTTTCTGCTACCGATATTGCCGGTGTGACACTCCACGAAAGCACGGACCAACGTCAGCATTGAATTCCTTCATGCAGAAAAAATTGAACCAATCAAAATTCACCGGCGCCTGGTGAACGTTTACGAAGCTGAAGCAGTTGATATCAGCAGTTAGGAGATGGGTTCGTTGATTTCATAGTAGCGACAGAGATGTGAAGTGACAAAGTGCGCTCCGGATGCTATGCACAGCCACCACCCCGGAAACAAAGCGCGCCTCGATCAATTCATCCGCACCGATCGGCGGATGACGGTGAATGCAATGCGTGGACAGTTGAATGTGGGTGTCAGTGCACTGGAAATGATGTTGTCATCCCTAGGATACAGCAAACTGTGCGCTATGAGGGTTCCACGAATGCTCACGCCTGTAGGAACAAAAGGACCACCGGCGGGATGTCTGTCGAGGCTCTCGTTCATCGTTGGTAAAAGTGCATTAAGAATAGTGGCGACTGCATAGAAAAATAATTTTGGAGCACAAAAGGTCGCTTGTTTTAACGGTACCACTTCCATCTTCGTAGCTTTTCGAATTTTCGAGTTAAGCAATAGGAGGCATTACTTTTGGAACGACCCTCGTAGTATATAGACAGACATGAGGAAACCAAACACGAAAATAGTAACACACATTATCAACGAGCACGCAATATAAAGTCGGTAAAGATGAGGACGCACAGAACAATGCTTCATTAGTTAGAGTATAAACATGAAAAAAAAAAACACAGCGAGCACGTCCCGAAAACGTAACTGAGGCTAAAGTAAACTATAGCATCCTTTGGAGACGCTGCTCCCCAATAACATACGATGGGTAAACCCAACCAACCTACCTCTAAGGCCTATAGCCCAACTATCCCCCTGAGGGGGATGAGCTTGAGTGTCTACGTACGACTTTTAAAGAAGCACATACAAGGCGACAACTCACTGTTATTAGTGTACTCAAACGGCGAACTTGAGAGCAAAAATCTGGCTTAGCACACCATATCTTTCCTGCTTCCGGCCAATTTTCTGCTAAGCCTAGCACCAATTTTGGAGAAATGGTGCTAACAGCAGAATACTCAATACCAACGTACCACAGGCGTAAGCGAGTTATGCTATACTAAATGAATTAAGCTGTGTAAAAAAAAGTGTTTGCGTGTTAGCATCGAAATTTCGACTGAAGAAAGTCTGCTAGTGCAAGCTCATGGATTGAAGGTGTATTAAAATTTAGCTCCCTACATTTTTACTCGGGAGGGACAAGAGCATCATATTAAAGTCCTGCTAATTTCTCTCTACTTTCTTTAATTAGTACGGCCGTTACGCTTTCTGTATGAAGGGGAAGTCGAGTATCACTGATATGGTCTCGAGAATACCTAACAAGTCATAAATTGATATCATACGGCTGTTATTAGAAAAATCGAGTCGTCTCTCAGATATGACTGCGGACGCCAAGGAAAATTAAACATCCGATAGTTTGGAATGTCCGCAGGTCCCAAGCAGTGCAAATAAACAATAAATATATATAAAATCAGACTTCACAAATCTTTATTATATAAGGGATACTCACCATTGACAGGTACGAAAAAAGGTACAACTTACCAAATTACAAATCCCCAGCTGGCGAGCCTCCTGCGCTCTGCTGCTGACGATGTCGGCCAGTCGACACAGCAACACGCCTGTACCCAGTCTGTCCATGAGGTTGTGGTGGGTAAGGCCATCCTCCCCTGCAGGGCACAACGTAAGTGGGTACAGTTATGGGCAAGCCGGGGTACAAACGAAGCAAACCGAGAAACACTAAAACGGGTAGTAAAACCTCCTACAAAGAGAATAGTTGACCCTTCTGGAAGCGCTCCAGTAGGCACTCCAAATATCACGTCGGGCGTTGAGCCTCCACACGGGAGTTGTATGTTGTGAATTTGCTGTGGAGAGCACACGGGACCACTTGTATGTCAGCAATAATAATGATTATTTATTATCTCGTCTACAGTGTATACATCTAACGAGTAATTTGTATTTATTATGACTCTCTTCACTTCTAAAATAGCTATTAAGCTATAAGCGCACATTCTCTTTCCTTTTTTGGCGCAATTTCCGAAAATGAACAAAATTTTTAAACATCCACCGAGAAGAAAAAGCGAAGCGTAGCACGTAAAAAAGAAAATGAAAGGAAAACAGAAAGGGAGAGGAGCAGAGAAGTGTAGTAAGAGTAAAGAGAAGTGCAAAGTGGTTTACGTAAGGAATGACGCCCCGAAGGACCAACTACGGCTAAGAAGGACCGTAATGCTATATCCATGTGGGATTGGCCGCGCTTCACTCTTTCCCTAGTTTCAAATTTACGTACAGCCGGCAAATGCAAGCCATGATTTTAAAGCTTGAATAATGAATGGGCGTCGATGATAATTCTTTACCGTTATTTTAAATGGCCTGGTGCATTATTAACATGTGCATCGACAGAAAATGGCATTTTTCTGCAGAATGGCACTGTACTACAAAAAAAATTGGGTACGTTGTACCTAACAGTTGGGATAGTGACTAGACCACCAAACACCGGTTCACAGGGGAAAGTTCACTTGTAAAAGTCTGCGGAAATAATACCCAATATTTCAGTTACCCCGGTGCATCAACTCTACGGTGATTGATACCAAAATTTAACTATCTAGTCATTGCAATAGAAGGTCAGAGTCTATTATAGATTTACATTACACTCAACAAAAACAAAAAATATTTTTCGTATTTCTGCAAATTTAAAATCTGCCAATGGACGGTGACTTTAAACTAGTAACTGAAAAGTGGCACATACATCAGGGTTTTCTTTAGGTTCTCGTCATGGAGATTCTTGTACGAATAGCATAAAATGAAACGTCACGAAATGTTGCCAACGGGCGTTCTGCAAGTATGGCACTGATTAAATGAAAGAAATAGAACGCGAGTACATAAAAATGAGAACTGATAGACGCAAACGGTCTTCAGATTTGGCATCACGAAATGAAATTTAAGAAACCACAGTAGACACAATCGTAGAAGACACGTGTTTCTTGGCCAGTATTGTATTGGTTACTGGACAATAGACAGAGCAAGAAGCCCATTTTCAGTGAAGAGTCAACGTCTAGGCTACGGTGCTCTCTGAGCTACTGCCTTCTGGCAAGGTCTGCTACAAGTGACATGAAATTTGTTTTTCAATTGATAAACTGGAGTTAGTTATAGTTAGGAAGTTTAAGCGTCCGTTTCCGAGCAGAACGATATCACAGAGGAAAGAGCATGGGACATAATAGAATGTTAAGAAAAACGGGGAACCCATGCACGAAGGCGTTCCCACACAGCATCAACGCGCATGGGAACAGCAAATCGGGAAAGAAAAGGAAGAACAGAATAAAGCATGAAGTAAGTAGAGTACGAAATCGGGAAGGAAGCAAAGTGGGCACGAAAGAGAGACATCTCGAAGGCCTAGCTAATGGCTGAGGTAACCCACAGGGGCCCCCTGGGGTTTGCTTGGCCTCATAGCATACGATGGACGAACCTAAACTAACCTAACCCTATGGCCCATCCTATGCCCCCTGAGAGGAAACATGATTGGGAAGACAAACCGCGAAAACTACATCACAGGAATCTCTCTGAACTGCTACAAGCAGGGAAGGATAACAAGAGCAGCAACAAAGATCATCGATAGAGGTGCGAGGAACGAAGTAAACTGGGTTCAGAGGGAATGACAGTCCGAGAGCATATACGACCGTATCAAAGTTTAACATCATATTTCGTACAAATCGCACTAACTGTAACGCCACCAAATGAATAGAGTAGGCGGTAAAGGGTTAAGACAGCGTACGAGGCCAGCGTGGCGTCGCAAATCAGTATAACATAATACAGATGAAAGTAACAAATCCATAACCTTTCAGCCTATTCAAAGCCCCTTTGTACTGTAACTGAAAAGATTACACAGCGAACGGACTTATCCACTTTACGGTTCAGTTTTGAGCCTGATTACTAGCGTTGTGACGTTGCAAAATACTCACGCATATTCTGTCCAATTCTATGACAGAATTCTGATTTCTTACATAAAATATGATGCCTAAGCATACACTTCACTAGTATAAACCATGAAAATCAAAATTCAGTCATACAATTCCACAGAATATGCGTGCGCATTTTGCAGTCACAACCCTAATGATCACACATTAAAAAAAATTATTTTGTTCTAAATCTCACTGCTATTTACGCATAAAAAATAACGTAGCTAGGTATGCATATTTCACGAGCCCATTCTCTCATTACCTACGCCAAGGTGGTTACGTTTCTGTCGGAGTTGGTCTGTCTGACTGTTTGTCTGTCACAAAGATGACTCAAAATGTTATGGAAAGACTTTTATGAAACTTACCGGGATTGTTAGGTATGTCAAGATGAACAGATGATTAACGTTTGGTGAAGATCCGTTCAACAGATTGTTAGTCCACCTGTTTTTCCCGGATTTTCGTGAAACTTCTTGTTAAGAAACTTTAGAAATATTACGAAAAGCAAATTCTCGTTATCATGTATTTCCTCTTTTGTTTGTCTACTGTTTGTAAGCAATATAATGTAAACAGTTGTGAACGGATCCTTGTAAAATTTACAGGAACAATTAGGATAGTTAGAAGGCGCAGAGAATAAAAAAAATTTGACGAGGATTCATTAATCCATTTGTGATCTTGCTAAAACATAATTCAAAGAGTTATGGTTAAATCATCCAGAAATTTATAGGAAACGCTAGCAATGTTACGAAGAACAAATGATCTAATTTTGGTGATAAAACAAAGGAAATCCTGGATTGAGGACCAATCTGAATTTTTCGCAGACACTGCACTGCATGGCGGAGGTAAGCGCTCTCAGCATCATTCTCTAGTTAATGTCACGTGACGCAGGGTTTCCCTAGACTGAAGTGGAACCATTACCTAGTACCAAATTCTAGCAGGCAATCCTTTCAAGATCGGTGCGACACCCACTATAATGTGCCACGTAACTCGAAACGTTTGTGCATTATTCTGTCACACAATTCACTACAAAACTCACACGAGCCTTTTTTGTAACCCGATAATGACTGCAACTCGCACGAAGTTTCTTGGTTACCTGATAATCGGTAACTGCAACTTCCCTGGTCCCAGCTAGCCCCCCACTGGTCAGCCGAACACACAGCTACCCACCGCCACTACCACAAGCAGGTCTGTGCTGCAGGTAGGCCACAGAAAACTCGCTTCATTACGGCACCAAACTTTGCCACCAAAGCCGCTCAATTTAGCGAGTTGTACAGTTACCGCGCGGCCTAAGTTTGGGGTAAATGTTCTGATATCAGCCCCGCAGCATCCCTATAAGCACGAACACGTTCTAGCTAGCGCAAGACCAAGTGGTGGTAAGTGCACAGAAGCGCATTTACCTTCTGTGACCGAGTGTCCGTTGTTGTTGTTGAAGTTGCCCACAATGTTGTTACTGTGAGAAACCGCAGCGCAGTGGTGTGTTTCAGGGTTAAAGTAAATTGGAAGAGAGGGTGTGTACACGACCGAAGTGTGTGGCTGAGAGGGCGTCTACGCGATCAAACTGTGTGGCTGAGAGGGCGTCTACGCGATCAAAGTGTGTGGCTGAGAGCATGTCTACGCGATCAAAGTGTGTGGCTGAGAGGGCGTCTACGCGATCAAAGTGTGTGGCTGAGAGGATGTCTACGCGATCAAAGTGTGTGGCTGAGAGGGCGTCTACGCGATCAAAGTGTGTGGCTGAGAGCATGTCTACGCGATCAAAGTGTGTGGCTGAGAGCATGTCTACGCGATCAAAGTGTGTGGCTGAGAGCATGTCTACGCGATCAAAGTGTGTGGCTGAGAGGATGTCTACGCGATCAAAGTGTGTGGCTGAGAGGGCGTCTACGCGATCAAAGTGTGTGGCTGAGAGCATGTCTGCGCGATCAAAGTGTGTGGCTGAGAGCATGTCTACGCGATCAAAGTGTGTGGCTGAGAGCATGTCTACGCGATCAAAGTGTGTGGCTGAGAGGGCGTCTACGCGATCAAAGTGTGTGGCTGAGAGCATGTCTACGGGATCAAAGTGTGTGGCTGAGAGGGCGTCTACGCGATCAAAGTGTGTGGCTGAGAGGGCGTCTACGCGATCAAAGTGTGTTGCTGAGAGGATGTCTACGCGATCAAAGTGTGTGGCTGAGAGGGCGTCTACGCGATCAAAGTGTGTGGCTGAGAAGATGTTTACGCGATCAAAGCGTGTGCCTGAGAGGTGTCTACGCGACCACAGTGTGTGGCTGCGAGGGCGTCTACATATGTGGCCGAGGGGTTCCGAAGACGCTCCGAAAATCTTCACAAAATTACTACCTTCTAAAGTCACACGTTTGTGCTGTGTAGCAATTTTTTTCCTTAGAAATCATGACTCATATGGTCAATCAATCTTAGAGGCATTAAAGAAAATCCCTCACATCAACATGTCAAGCCAAGGTATCCATTAGTAAACTATAAGCGCTACACACTCCTCCTCCTCTTCTTCGCCAGCACTTTTACTTCTTCAACTGTAGGCCACAAACTACAACGCAATTAGAACAAACCGCGAGCTGCAGGACAAGGAAATGCTCGGCAACAATCCAGAAATGTTGCTCGAGTCAAAAATTTCAAAAGTCCGAAAAGCCTCGGGAGAAAA
>LQNS02278087.1:10876794-10899230 GCA_001587735.2 Parhyale hawaiensis
AGTTAGGCCCACAATCCCCAAGAATGGTTGGGGTTTTAAATTCTTTAGGTCTAGTTTAAGGAGGCGCCTGACACAGGCAGAGGCTGTTATGGCCGGCGTGTGGCAGTTTGTTGGGAGTAACCCAACTCTGGGGCTGTTTTTTTTCTGTCTAATGGAAGCCTATTGAATAAACTAGGGGGGCTTTTGAAAAACCCGAGGTACTACAGGGTACTCAGTTGGGCTTAGTACAGCAGTTGGGCGCCAGCCAGTTGTCTGGTATACAGTGGGGGAATTAAGTACTTGCCGCGCTCTAGATGTTTTAGAAAATATCTTACATGAAGGATTATCAGAATGGAACAATTTGGGGCAGGAGGTAAATATGCCGCAATCGCTACCAAAAGCGCCGAGTGAGAATTGTACAGCAGCTTCCACAAACATTAGGAACTTTTCTTAAAATTAGTACTAGTATTATTATAGTCATAGTTCTAACGACCTATCCACGTAATGAGTGATCCCTACAATAAAGACGCGGTCGTTCTCAATAGCTCGGTAAGAATATTTCCCCTCGGTAATCCTGCTGAGAAGCCTCAGGTGACTTCAGTGCGCTACTATCGACAGGGAAATTGGTTGCAAAGCATTACGAAGAGACATACAAGAAAAAAAGAGAAAACCAGACATGCTCCTCCCCCCCCCCACCCACGAGAGCAGATGAGAGCATTTATTGAAAGAGAATTTATCTGCAGCACGAACCAGTGCATATAGGTTTGCCAGTAGTAGTGTGCGGTCACAAAGGCGACCTTAACCATTGCTCTTTACGAATAGTGCTATTCCAGAGAAAGGTGACGTTAAATTGAATGCAGGCACGGAAAAGGCGAAGATGAGGTGCTGACCGACTAATTTCTCTATCCAAGCAATCGTAGTGATTGGCACAAGCGCAGTTTCTTTATGTTAAGAAGGACGGTGAAAATCATATGCACTGTTGGTCTTTCTACATAATATTTTACAATGTATGCTCTCGGTTAATTTCGAACGTATCTACAACAGCACACGCAATAGCCACAAAAAAGTCCCGACATATTCACAAACACGATAACCAAACACACAACGTGTTCACAATGACGATAACCAAAACACACAACACATTCAGAGTGAGAGTACGTTAACAGAAGTATGCGACGAGCTGTGACCAGCCCACAGCATATCAGGTTAAACATTTATATTAAAAAATCAAAACAGCAATTTGTAACACTGGTCATAGTTTCCCAGTTTTTCAACGACTTTCCCAAACATTCCACGAACTTTTTCAGAGCTACTTAAAAATAATAATAAATGAAAAAACCTCGTTTTTTCTAAAGAGCATTTATCTTCCACAAGTGTAGCTCTTACGTTGGTGATGGCTGTCGAATTTGATATTATTCCAACCATTGTCTATTGCTTTACAATGGTCCTCACTGAATTTCATTTTTGATGGTTTAATCAATCAAGCCTACGTATAAGCTATATCTAATTGTTGTTTCTGAAAGAGTGGTAGAGACATTAATCCACAAATTTAATTAAAACAATTGAGAGACTCTAAGGAAGTTATCGATTTAATAAAAATCGACACTTAATTTACACTCACAGTTGCGAGGTTCTACACGCGCATCAACCCGCTAATAACAGAAGAAATCTTCACGCCAGGAAGCACACAATGCCAGCGGTGGGTCATTCGTCTCAGCAATGGTGGAAAAGTATTAGAAAAAATACCGGTCCCAAAGCCTCTTCGTTAGAAGAGACGCCCCATAAAACGGACCCAATATGGGCCCTACCCACTCGTGTTATGGGGACAAAATGGTCAGGATACAGAGGGAAAAATGAGGCAATAAGCGCTGTGTCCGATATGAAGGGGGGAAACTTCTGTCACAAGCGTATATGCATTTGTGTATAAGGGAAAGTTGAAAAGTTCATGATGGCACGCGAATAGTGTTAGGTGAGAGCTGTTATCCTTGCAGAGGAGGTATAGAGACTATTTATGAGGAAATAAATGAAAAAAAATCATAATTTTCATACACAAATTCTTCGATTATTACAGTCTTAGTTGGGCTTACATACTTCCACAATTCGTATCGATCCAACAAGAGGAAGAAAGAAGCGACATGTGGTACGTTCAGTATAACAAAGAGATCGTGCACGACATCGGTGAACAGACGAAGAACTGACAAAGCACAAAAATCCGTATAGGAGAACACTAAACAAAATACGTTAAGAAACCTTAATCACATGCACTGAAAGACGAATATGGCTGATATTTAAACGAAAAAGTAGCGCTATTACACTGAGAATATCCAGTTTTCTTAAAGTAAAAAAAAACTGCCCAGAGCACCAAAACGCGCTGTAGGCGCGATGCATAAGCACATCAGAGCGTGCATTTACCGTCTGTGCACGGTTAGAGTTTGCAAAAATAAGCACCCCATTCCTTCGCAATGCATATTTACCAGGAGAGTAGACGTACGGGGAAAATATATAAAAAACGCATTATTGAGACATTTTCGCATTCATGCCAGCGTAACTTACGCCAACCATTTATTTATTTTCTGTTGCTGCAGAGGGGGCAGAACACTTCGCCCACTGTCTTGGGGTCTCAGGTTCGCTTCCGTGCCGGAGGTGAAATCTTTGCGATCCTGAGGATTGCATCGTCAACATTTCTGACATTCACAGTTCACTGCGAGGGTACTGACCTAATTAGGAATGCGAATAATCGAGGTTGACACCAAAGCTTTCACGATCTGGTCCTTGGTTCATTGCGGCCCTACACTCCTTTGGGCCTAGCAGGCATTCAACAGCAGCACGAAACAGTGCATAGGGATTTCCCATCTACGGTATGCGGTCCAACTAACTTAAGCCTTCCCTTTATCCAAAGTCAAAATTGTTCACAATCAGCCCATCCGTAGGACGAACGTCTTCTTGTTAATACATCATTTTTTCCATGACCGCTAAATTTCGCTTTCCTGCCGAGCCTCACTCATTGTCCACACCGCCAACCAACAAAGTGTAGACCGATACTGCGCAAAGAGAGCTGATTATCTGTCTATACGTCACTCTCGCCTTCGATAATGAGCCAAAAGTACACAGCGTTAGGACAAAGCTGGAAGGGTCCACAGACGCCCTTCAGACCAGGTAAACCAAAGTTTCGTAGGTACCTCTTTTGTTGACGTTGGGTACTGTCGTATTCCCTATATCTCAGATACAATGCTCTTTTTCTATTCAATCCATTACTTTGAAAAAAAAAAAAACTTGGCCGTTTCTTAATGTCCTGTGGATGATTCGTGTATGAATCAAAAATTTGAAGAATTATAATACAGAACCCATGCAGTTCTTGTCTTCTATAAAAAAAAAGCGGTGCACACGACAGCCAAGCGTGCGAGTTTGTAAGTTCTGACGAGCGAATCGATGTCAGATATTCGTTAAACTAGAGCATTTGCGCAGAATGTTGAGGATGGAGGATGTTGCATGTTTGCGCTTCGCCGGTCAGCTGGGCGGAATTTTTTGCACACACCCGTGCGTAGTATCAAAATTGTGGTTGAATTTACACTCGTAGTCGCGACGGTCTACTATGTTTGAAATATTTTATCAAAGGTTGTAGGCATAAATTTGAAGTACCTATATGCGTATTCTATTTATTTTTGCTTTACTGTTGTACCAGTTACGGGGACAATGGTGGTTTTCCAAGCGGCAGTAGTAACTGTAGGTATGTCAGCGCATAGATTCCGAACGGCAACATTCCGAAGACCAAATATTCTATCTCAGCATTGCTGCCGGTTGGTTTGAATGTGATGGTGATTTCACCTACCTAAGAAAACCGAGCGCAAAGCAACTCAAAGAGACGAAAGACGAAAAGAGAAGAAGACAGACGAAAGAAACACTTATGCAGAGGGCTCTTTCCTTGGCTCTTCGCAGAGGAGCATCATGCAGGAGTCCCGCAGAGTAGGTCGCTTACTACCATCGTCGACTCATCTCACGGAGCAGGAGGGGGAGTGTAGAGGATCTACCCTAACTTTATCAACTAACCTTACTGGCAGGAACTGCAACGAGATACAGCATCCCCAGCGGAAAATCACTCAGGCTACCCTTGGGGCGATAATATCCCACTGAGAGGGTTTTCTGAGTCGGGCTCGCGGGTACTGCTATTTGAACATCGGACCAGTAATGCGTGAGTCGTGTGAACACGGCAGAAGATTTTTCGCAGAATGTACCTTACTTTTGCACGGGTTTTCTCAGCTTTTGATTTTAACGTGATCCTGCCTTTAAGTATCAAATTCGCATCCTTAACCCCTTCCTTTAGTACTACACTTCAAACAGCGTTATATCTGCAAAGCAAGGCAGAGTTTTTTCATTCGTGCTCTACCCTCGTCACGTATCACAGACTACAAGTTGCCAAACTGCTAATGTGATACGAAAATATGAATACGAAAAACATAGCTTCGAATAGTTATTCCATTACTACTAACTAGTGCTGTTATTAACCCTAGAACACGGTAATGGGAGTTACACGGTCGTGGGAATTATACGGTTGTAGGAATTACAAGGTTGTGGGAAAATATACTATATGCGTGACAAAGGGCGGGGTATATCATACCCCACTTCCAACATGGCAAAAAGTAATTATTCAACGAAAAGGCCGTGTTTTATTCTATTCAGAGGAACATTTTAGTTACCGGTCTTCTACTCAATTTCCGTAGCATGGAGCTCAATAAAAATAAAGAAATCCTTGCAGCGAGAAGCGACATTCACTATCGTTGCTACCACTAAGAGGTACTGCGGACGTCTTCCATCTTTACGTATGAGAAATTAGGCAAAGCGACGGTACCTTTGCTGCTGAGTGACAGAAAATTTGCTAATTGATACTTTATATCGGCACGGAGATACCAATCAACCCAGTGCGTTATATTGAATAATGCAACACTGCATTGGAGTATTAGCACAAATACGAAATATAACACGCCAATAAATGAATCCACATCGTCGACAATACGAACGCAGAGAAGTATGAGCAATAGTATTAAATTTTCGTAATAAAGTTTCCTCTAGGGATATTCGAGTACGACAAGAGCTGTAATAAAATCACTTTACGATCTGTACAATACTTCCTCAAGCTTTCGATTTATACACGATTCATAGAGCACGGAAAATAAGATGTACTTTAGCAAATTGTCCAAGTAATTAAATTTCGCTAGTGCCCCTAGCGTCATCAAATACATAGGTACTCTGTTGGGAAACAAACATAACTAATAGTATCTGTGCGATACTTTCTGAGTACGTTGTTGGAAAAAGACAACGTAATTCGATGCGCCGATAGTCCCCAAGTGAGCTTCCATGTGATTGGTAATAACTGTAATTGCGTGGAGGCATGTCAGCAGTGCCGCCCTAAATGGCACAGTTTGCTCCTTTATGGGAGAATATAAAGGCGTAACACGAAAACATTACGCGACATGCATGGTGTCTAGCGACCAGGACTTTTAAAATTCCCCGATTTTGCTTAAACCTCCCTAGTGTAAGGTTGTCCCGTTTCCTTCATCATTTAACAAGAATGGGCTGAATGGCACTGAAACAGAGGTTGCACGATTAACGCTACATCACAGGAAGAAGAAAGACAAGGAGAGGAAGAAGGAAGTGAAGAAAAGTAAGAAGAAAGGGAGGGTACTGCAAACAAGAATCAACGCGTGTACAGCGTCACTGCAGTTTGGTCGGTGTTTAAAATCGGCCTCTTTTTTGCTAAAGCAATACGGGGATTCGAAAATTGACATCGGAATGAGTTGATGGCGATACCATTTTGAAGTGATCCAAGGAGTATGGATAAGCGGCGGACAAAGTTTAGACGGGGTAGGTTAAGTTAGAAGCGCTACCTCAGGTCAAACTAAGGTAAGTGAAAACATTAATTAACCGCGGAATTTCCACAAGTACCACTATAGTGACATCAATAAGGACACAGGACTCTGAGGTTTTATCTTTAAATATAAACATAGTGAAGAAATTAGCAGTTGACATTCACGTTCACAACTGTGGACAAGGTTCAGATGAAGCAGGCAGTTGAAAATTTTGAAAATTCAGCCAAATGGGATCACAAAGTCGACAAAAAATACACTGTGTGCATCAATCATAGCATCTATATTACTACACTTAGAACGGAAATAATAGCTTTATCGCAGAATTAACCACATCTCGACTATTTGGCAATAAATTTCAGTGAAAATTTCACAGAAAGTTAAACTTCTGACGCTTACATTGTCTGTTAATATTCAAATGACTAATCGTGCTGGTTCTGGAAAAATTATGTTTTTGTCAATTTTACTAATCTCACTGAGCGGCGGTAATAGCTTTTTAACTAAAAAACAAAATATTCACAGATTAATATCACTAAAGGAGCAAAAATGAACAAGACAACTGAGAAAAATATGTAGATACTAAATATGAAATCATTTATAAAACGTTTATACTGACTGAAAAAAGTCTCATTTGCCAACTTGACCTTTACGACGTTTAATAACTTCAATAATCCTTGAATCCATGCAGCCAGGTAGTTTCTTTCTTGCAGAGGGTGCTGCTGCAGCAACAGCATCCCACAAGACAGATTTGAGTTGTACTCCCTTCCATCTGCGTAAATTTCCCTTTTCAGAAGGGCCCAGAAGTTTTCAATTGAGCTTAGATCAGGTGAGCACGGTGGCCAAACCATCAGTTTCTCTCAATGGAACCCAAAGAGTCCAGAAATGCTGTGGTAGTAGGGACAGAGTGAGAAGGCGCATTGTCATGCATGAAAATCAAATTTCGAAGCAACGAAAGGGGTATGTCATCCAGCCATTGGGTCAAGGTGTCCTTTAACATGTCACAATATGATACAGCTGCGATTTTCACGCCATCAGGTACTCTAACAGGAACTGCAAGACGTTCCAATATGATACCAGCAGATATCATAACATCACCTCCCTGTTGTTGACGTTTTACGCGTTGATGACACCTCTAGAAAGCAGCCAACCCTTACTCCACCCATCAGGTCCATCAAGGGTTGCCTGGGTTTCGTCGGTGAAAAGAACATGATTCATGTTGATTTTCATGTATTTCTGTGCCCATTCCATCTTCAAAATTTTATGTCTTGAGGTCAGAGGAGGCAAGTTTAGAGGGGATTTGACAGAAACAATAGAGTGAAGGATGTATTTTCTTGTCATTTTAGGCACTTCAGGAAGCTCAGCCACCGTAATAATTGATTTACTTGTTTACCCGGGTCTTTTATGTAGCTGCGTGACACATTTCTCATGTCTCTATCACTAACAATCCTTGAATGCCCAGCATCTGATTATTTTTTCCGATGTGAAGGGTCCTTCAAGAATCTTGTCACTGTGTCAATATGGCGTCCAATTTTTCGAGCAATAACTTCAGGAGAGGTGCCTTCAGCAGTTTCTTTGATGATGATGTAGTTTTCTAGTTAGCTAGAGCTTTTCCATGTCCCATTTAGCAGAATATACAAGGAGCTACATTGTCGATCACCTCAAAAAGAGAAACACAGCAGCAAAGAGTTGTCAATCAGGAGACACAGCAAAATGTAAACACACTCAACAGTGTTGCCATAAGATGTCACGATTTCCTTGGAAGTTTCATGAAAATTTGATCGCGCAAAAATAAGATATGGTCAATTTTGTGCCCCCAATTTAACTTCTACTAGCAATCAACCATAACATTCTTTAAAAAAGCAAAGCGTTCACCATATCCCAAAACGATGTTTTTGCTTGCGTATGAGGTAGCCAGTCAATAAATTTTATTAAATTAAGGTCATTAAACAGGAAAGAAACCATTAAAGCTCCACCAACCGCAGCATTTCTAGCGCGAGGGAAACACCAGAAAAAGACTAGGCACTTAAGTGCATTAATAAAAAATGAGAATCCTAGCACTTGATGATAAATTTTATGCAGTGCACTAAACAAGATATATATTCAGAGCAGGAACTACATATGCCCTGGTTCAATCAAAAACGGAATTCCAGCGCAAGAAAAACTGGAAAAAAAATATTTTAATATTCTGCTAGAACGACGCTGAGCATCCTAGCAGTCACGGACACATTTTTTAGGCAGTGCAAGTAACACGATAGTACCGCGGTGTAGAAATTCCACAGGCATGGGTGCTGCCATCTTCAGTAATTCCAGCTCCAAAAAATAACAAGATTCACTAAGAAAAAAGAAAATGAGCATCCCATGCAGGAGTCATTGGCATATTTTAGGCAGTGCAGTCAACAAGATAAAACTATAGCGTAAGAATTACAACAAGCATGAGGGTTTAGTTGGCAGACGTCCAAGTTCTGCTTGCATTCAAAGGGCATAATTCTTTAGGAACCCCAAGCGCCACCATATTTCTTGCCATATTTCTGGCTGAAAGCAAGACTTGCATGCTAACGACACGCTGCGATAACGCGCGGGCGATGAATCGCAACGACAAGTGCTGAAGCTCGGGACAGAAACTGACAAATAGGGCTGGAAGTTATCATGATTTTTGAAAGATTCACGATAGATCGCACGTTTGAAGATAATTTTATGTTATTTATGTTATAGAAAAAAGGTTCGAACGATAGGGAAAATGTACGTTTTTGAACACGTACACGGCACGTCCTCTGGTAACTCTTTTTGCGAAATTAATTGACGGTAATTTTTATGAGTGCATCGCCTCTCATTAAAACCACATGATACCATTACTTTTAGTTTAAAAATAAAAAAGAGCGTAAAACCAGCTCACTCGTGACTTAGTTTCAGAGCCGACGGAAAGATAAAATCGTCGAAACTCGGAAGAAATCTCGATGAAAATTTCTGCAGTGAAATGTTTTGACGAAATGAAAAAAAAGAGGATGAAGCAATATTGAGTTCAGCACAGTATAGTGTGTTTACTGAATACAATAATGAAAATTTGCCAACTTACCTCCTCTTTCAAATTATTGGTAGGTATATAAGTACTTTAATTGCTACTTCTCGCATGATTAATTGAGCAATTTCACGTACGAAACCGATTTATCTTGAAATGCACTTCAAAAATAAATAAATGTCTGCATTTCCTAAGCGGGCACCACTTTAAACACGAATCTGTAGAGCATTTCAAAACGAATAAATAAGAAGCCACTCAACCATCACCGGTACAAACGTTTTCACAAGCCAATCAATCACTCTTCACCTATGCGACAATTGTACTGAAATCTGTATTAGCTAATGCTAATTAAAAAATTTCAACACCCAATCACTATTCACCAGAGCAATACCGTATTCTCTACAAAAATCTGCATTAGCTGAACATTTTCAAAAACCGAGCACTATCAGTAATCTGCATTAACTTAATTTCTAAAACCAATCACAACCCACTAGAACAGCAATCTCTACAAAAATCTGCATCAACTCATAAATTTCAAAACACAATCAATAACCACTCGCGTAGCAATCAGTCTGGCAATCAGCATTAACTAATTAATATCACAGGCCAGTCATCCACCACTTAGCTCTCTCAACAAAACTTCAAACGACCAATCAGGAGAGAGGGTTTACTAACCAAGCAATTTGGCGAGCCAATCAGCGACGTCCTCTTTAAGTGGCAGGAGTTGGCGCTCGTGGGCCTCAGCAATTTTGGCGTGAAGCAGAGCCAGGTACTCCGCGTCTGACTGAGGAAACTCGTCGTAGTCCAGTTCCAGGCAGAAGCTGGGTTCTCTGAGGGCATAGTACGGGAATCATTATCACTTCCTTCCCAGTTGTGCAGGGTTTGAGGAGTTCAGTGTGTTGTACTCGTATCTGAATGAGAGGCCTGACCTAACAGCGAGTTTTGGTGTTGCTTCGTAGAACACTCGACTAGGACAGAACGAACGGTGAATAAAACAAGGGATTTGTTAGTAATTTGCGAAGCTAATGTGAATGAGAGACGTTTCATCTAATGAATAATTCTGTATGTTTTGGCGCTCTGCATACTGTAGTCTAAGAGGCATAAAATGTGACATTATACATGACATGTTTGTGCCTATCGGGTTCTGTGACGCTACCATCAGAAACGAAAATAAAAATAAGACAATCAAGTCATTTAAAAACTTATATGCACATGAAATATGAGACACTTCAATTAGCTTCCTATTCCAGAGTACGTATGGAACAAAGCAGAGGTTAAAAAAATATACAAACGGTTCCAATTACACCGTAAGTAGCTACGGGCCCTTTAGGCGCAATGACAAAAAAAAAATGTAGGCCATTTCACCATAAGACTGAGTACAGACTACAGAGAGAGGAAATTGGTGTAAAAAAATACAAACTACTCTAAAAATTAAAAACAGGGGCGCTGGGAAAGAGAAACCACAATATTTCTAATCACTCTAGCGTTCGTTTATATATCTCAACTACTCGCCTTTATATGACGCAAAAGTCATTAACAGAGGACGTCATTTATTGGGTTGGCTAAACAGTTTGCTGTTTTAGTATCAACTTTCCAGTTTTCTAATCAGTTTTCCTATATTCTTTTCCTTTAGGTACGGCATTCAGTACAGTGACTACATTTACATCAGTGGGAAATAAGCCCCGGAGGAGAGACGTACTAACATTTTTGTTTGCATCTGAGCCCTTATAGGATCAAGCGGAGCACCATCGGCATCCTATGTTTTTTACAATAGAAAATGAAAGAAATGACAGAAAATAACAGAAACTGGCCGAAAGATGTGTAGTATGTATGGAGAGAATGCCGTTACCAGGAAGCAAAGAATGCAACGGGAGGACTCAATAGGACTAAAATAAAACTTAGCCGTTACCGCACGTAGGAAATTTACATCACATCGACGAGTCAAAGTATTTGAGTGTGGGACCTCAGGCCTTCGTATGCTGTTTTCTTGAACATATTACCGTATTTTTTTCGATTTATTTCATTCAATCTCCCGCTCATGACTGGCCAGCTACTTGAGCTGCAAAATATCGTAAAATGTTGTCGCCAAGTACAGAAAGTTCGAGCAAACTGTTACTGTGTTTCTCTCGAGTACAGAATTGACTCTATTGGTGCTTATATTTGTAGGTAAAGAATAAATACGGTATGTTCGGTGAAGAGCACTGTGAACTGAATATGAAGTATAAATAAGGCTTAAATCAAGAAAAAGAAGTTAAATCTTGTCACCGAAAGGGAACAAATTCGGCGCTAGTGCTGTGAAAGTTTCCACCAGCATGCACTGCAATTTTCTATAGACAACTGCTAAATTAGTACATATTAACTCTATTTATACGCATTTAAGACGATTTTTCTGGTTAAATTAGTTAAAATACTTATAGGCTGATCAGCCATAGATTCGTCGATGATGACGTCACTTTTTGGTGCTAATTTCTCGTGAGCCCTCCCGTTACGCTCTTTGCTTCCTGGCCGTTACAGAACGAGTGTGCCAGGAATGGCTACAGAACGAGTGTGCCAGGAATGGCTTACTGGACTTCAATGAAGTAATTTTCAGTAAAAGATGCACCTCGCTCTGGCCAGCCTGAAGAGATTGACATGGGCCAACTGAAAGCTGTAGTGACTGCCGTCTGACGAACAGACAAACCAAAGATACTTTCTAAGCACAAAAAACAAGTGTGGAAAATTAATTTCCTCGCAAAAAAATGATCATTTAGGCCAACCCAATAAATAAAAAGGACTTTCATAGATGTAGGCCTCTGAAAGCCTACATAATAACTCAAAGTACATCAGTACTTAGAGAATACGAAAACAGTTACAACTCTTTCAAAAATTCATACCAAACTGTGTAAATGCTTCTCAAAAATATTTGATAAAGACAAAATAGTCGAAACTTATGAGATAAGATGCAAATGCATACGAAAATACAATAAAAATCAACTGGCCCTAGATACACAACACAAAATGTGATAGCAATATCAAAAAATGTATATGAAAAGACAAACTAGTCCAGAAATCATTGCATAAGCAGGGAGCACATATCAAACACGCAGAAAAAGACAAACTAAAGATGCGTTATACACTATGAAAGGAAAAATGATACAATTCAAATTAGGCCATGGCTAAATCCAAAATAAACTTGACGCAATCCTTAAACTAGCGGTCAAAACTTAATAAGAATAATGTCGTATGGAAGTTGTGTGAAAGAACTGGGTGTAAGCAACGAGTCTCCTGAAGACTGAATTCACAAACATCTCGACTGTGCCTGTATAATTAAAGGAATTACCTATTATCATTGTAACTGGCATTAAATTAAAGGTTTTCGTGAGTGTGGGTTAATACCTAGTATTTATGAATGTAAACAATTTAGAAGCTACAAAATTCTTGAAATTTCGTAGGCTAAAAGAACAAGGCATCATATAACAGCAGAAGCAAACGATAGAGAACCAGTCAAACACAGAAGAAGGCGTACGGATTGGGTGTGTAACTACATAAATGGGGTAATTAATTACAATCACGGGTTCAGAAGACGACAGGCAGCTGCTGCAGCTTAATTCTGGTTCAAAATGCGACTAACTTAACTGTCGAATGTGTACAGGAGGTCGACTATAGCGCGAGGCGTTTAAAAAAGATAAACCCATCCTTCACCTTACAGTAAATGGAATAATTACACAAAGCTGCAAACAATTCACTGTATTGAAATTTACTTGAGTCAACATGAAGTGTTATCGAATGTTCCGGAAGAGTCGAAGCTAACATGCTTGACTTATCTGGACTTAAGACAGAAGCGTTGGCTTCGCCATGTTGAAATGTTGTTGCAGATGCTAGCAGCAACCCGATTACGTTTGAGAAGTCGAAAATTCAAGTTGCGGAGCAAAACTGAGTTTCAACCGTTTTAAGAAAAATCGATTCGTGATTACACGCCTGGAGATTTTAATTAAATGGTGAAACCACCGCTGCTGCCTGAAGGTCAGGAGAAGCCAAGTTTACAAGGCTTAGCTTTGCTGGACGTTGCCTCACCAATTGATGACCCTAATAGAACAGCGGGTTAAACTAGGATTCGTAACGCCCCAAAAGAGCATGTGCTAAGAAACGTTTTGGGTGGCACGTAAAGTATAGCAGACAGTAGGAGTTTTAAGGTCCCGTCTTACTGCAGCGCGAAGTCGTGTGAGCGGAAGCGTTTCTGTATGGAGAACAGTGGAGTTTATGTTACGTGTCTCTTTGTCGGCGCGTAGTTGCGATCAAACAGCGATTGAAGAAGGTTGAGTTCAGTCCCGGTGGCATTCGAGTCAACAGCTAGGTGGCGCACCCGTGCGAGTGCGTTCGTGCATACGTATAATGTACTGAAAGTATGCCCTTACCTGTTTTCTCTGTCGCAAATCCCAGCGCCTCCCTCTTTAAAATACCGTCATTCTAGAGACCATTCTTTATCGAAACGATGAGTTTATGTGTAGATGAAAAGCATACAATAATAAAAGTTATAAGGCTAATATTGCTGTCGTAAGTGTCGTCACGATAATTAAAGAGAATGGTATTTAATTCTATTACGGAAATATAAAATGAAATTCCGCCCTGTGGCACTGAAGGAACTAACCGAAGTGTCAGTAGCCAAAACAAGGAAATGTATCAGATTTCGAAACTGTTCGTTTTGTGTCATAATAGTTCTTGATCGTGCACAGAAAGCATTGAATTTTGTTAATTAAGAAGAAAGCTGTGGTTTTTTACACCTACTGTGGTCATTTTTGCAATTATAATAACTGAATGAAATTTACTACGAAATTAAGTTAATATACATTTGCTTCCCATTAAATGAAGCCTGAAGAACAAAGTTTTTTCAACGTCATCTAGCAACGAAAGATCTACTGAATGCAGCTTCGGCACTCCATATTTCTTGGCCGTACCATTGCTACACCTAATACTTCTCTCCAAATTTTCAACGTTCTGCATACGGCACTCCTCCATGTTGATACCGCTACGCTTAGAGAGCGACTGAACTTACTGGGTGGAACAGTGCATTCAAGCAGTTGGGGCCAAATCGCTTGCTGTAGCCATGAGAGGAGCATAGAGACACTACAGCATTTTCAACAAAAGAAAGAGAGGCCTTCATAAATAGTAATGAAAACAAGCCTAATGCTTAAAATTCATTAACTTATCGAGACGACACTTACTACAGTAATATATAATTGCATAAATTGTAATATTGTATGTTTTTTTATCTAAGTAAACGTATCTTTTCGATAGAGAATGGTGTGTAGAATGGCGGTATCTTGGCAACTTCAGAAAGGTAATGCACTACATATACGTATGCACGAACGCACTCGCATAGATCCTGAACCCAGTTTTTTACTCAAACGCGTCCGGGTGACGGTGCATGCCCTAAGTGGGGCTGTCCGTGTTCGGTGTAGCAAGAAATCGTGAGGGCTATCACGTACGCAAGCGAACGGAGTGTCGACTGTGAAGCTGCTTCATCTAGACGAGCAACAACTGGCATTCATAGTTCTCAAAGAAAAGTATTAACTAAAAAAAACTTTTTTATCACTTTTACCATTTCATTGGCTATTTAGTCGCTATGGTACCTACGGTTAGGACAGGGAAGACATGAGGGGCCCGCAGCGACCCTTACGAAGTCGCCGAGTAAAATCTGTCGCTGTTAAAATGCCGGACTCAAATATTTGCACGATTAATTTTCGGGGTTACCTACTTCCCGAAAAATTGGTGGTTTCGTTTGGGCTAACTAATATTGGGTGCCTGAATAAATAATTATCATTATCTAGTTAACATAAAACACACACGCATAGGGTCGCTTTTTTTAAGAGTGATAACACTTTAGAAGAAATTAGAAGAAAAAAAATACGAGTGTCCAGTCATTGTAATGTCTTAAGAGAAGAATCCGTTCTACTTGAAAATTGTTTATTTATATTTTTACTTCATTTGTTTTTTACAGTTATACAGGGAATTTTTTCTTAATAAATAGAACGATCACATCACAACATGTCATTACGACGCTTGCGTGGAGAGCCCTAATGTTTTCTTGCTGAACGTAACAGATGTAATTGCGTTCTCGTATCCCGATACGCGTAATGCATTTCTTATAATACGCCTTAGTGTGTCACAAATACTTATTTGACCCACTGCAAGTACTCCGTTGCCTGAAAAACCAGTCTTTTCCGGGTTCGCGGTTTAGAAGATGTAGGTGATTTCGGTGATTTCCATTCGGGTTCATCTTTTTTAAACAACCCGGAAACAAATTAATAATAAGAAATAGACATTTGCAAAGGGTAACACGGGCAAACGCAAAATAATCAAAACACAGAAATGCTAAATCGTTCAAATAATCATCAAGCTCTTCGCAATAACCATGCAACAATGACAACAAACACAGTTGCAGCACTCTGATGGGTGGCTAATTTGCGTAAACCCATAGAATACAATACCGTCCAAAACTAAGTGACAAATTTTCAAAACTGCATAACTTTTTTCTAACCAAGCCAGGTACTTCTTCTTCTGCACACCATTAGCCAGCAAGAAGTTGCTTATTGTGTTAAAATTTGAGACATGTATGAAGGATAATAAAAAAGTTATGAACGAAAAGCTTTCCTCTTTAAATTTATAACGTCCAACACTAAGGGACAAACAAGAAAATATGTATTTAACTCAATATTTTGCTAGAAATATTTAGCAAAATGATGGTCAACAATCAATATTTGATAAATAGTCCCTTGCTTGCGATTACAGCTGCACATCGTCGACTACATGACCAAATGAGACGCTGGCAATCTTCAACAGTAATTTTCGCCCATTCCTCTTGCAGTTTCATGCAAAGATCTTCCGTATTGATAGGGTTTCTTGCCATAACTTTCACCCCTAGGGTTTTCCAAAGATTCTCGATTGGATTCAGGTCAGGACTCTGCGGTGGCCAATCCATAACTTCGAAATCTTGCTGCTCCAGGTAACTCATGACTGTATTTGCCTTGTGGCAGGTGGCATTGCCTTGCACAAAGATAGGGTTGAGGACACTTGAGTTTACAATATTAGGCACGACAATACCTTCCAATAGATTTTTATACACCTGGGCATTCACAGGGGTTTACAAACGAACGAGAGGCGATGTCCCTTGACCAGAGAACATACCGAAAACCGCCACGCTCCCACCGCCAAACTTCACAGTCTTCTAAGTACACTTTACACATAATTTCTCACCTTCACGTCTTTTAACAAAGTTCTTACAGTCATTACCAAACAAATTGAACTTGCTTTCATCACTAAAAAACACTCTAGCCCAATTTTCAAGGGACCAGTTAACATGTTTGTTTGCAAACTCTAATCTCTTTTGCTTGTTCTTGGGACTCACAAGCGGTTTCTTCTGTGGGCGTCTTGGAAATAACCCTATTTCTTGAAGGCGCCGAGAAACGGTCTGACGTGAGACGTTCATACATGTTGTGTCATTCATTTCCCTATACTTATCGCAGCTGAGGACCTAAAACGATCCTTCAATAACGTACGCTGGATAACTCTGTCCTCTCTAACAGACGTTTTACGGAGCCTGCCGGCTTTTTTTAAGGGCACCAATGCAGCCGGTTTCATCGTACGACTTCACTGTTCTGCCTACAACACTTTTCGAACGGTTTACCTCCTCAGAAATTTTTCTAATAGTGAAATTATTCTTGTGCAACTTGATGATATCTTGTCGCAGGATATAATCAACTTTCTGACGTGGTGCCATCATGTAACAAACAGCGATGTTTACAAGACGCAGTGTCAAACTTTGTCTTCGATGTAAATAAAGAAATACGGACTGAATAAGAAATTAAATAAATTTTTCTTTTTTTTATCCCTTAGTTTTGGACGTTATAAATTTCAAGAGAAAAGCTTTTCATTCATAACTTTTTGATTATCCTTCATACATGTCTCAAATTTTAACACAATAATCAACATCTTACTGGCTAATAGTGGGCAGAAGAAGAAGAACCTGGCATAGTTAGAAAAAAGACATGCCGTTTTGAAAATATGTCCCTTAGTTTTAGTCGGTACTGTATTTTAGACCAACAGTTTTTCATCCAAGTTTAGAAAAACTAGAGAGCAATCATCAATATTCGCGGCAAGTTCGCAGCGTTGGGCATTTGTTAGCGAAACGCACGAGTAGTTATAATAACAATCTATTTAAAATGTGTTGACGAAATCTGCTTCTTACATGGGTGATTTAGTGACGAAGAGCTTTAGATTCCGACCACGACATTAGAAGATATATATGCGAAACCAGGAAGGAATTACAACGCAATAAAAGATCAGAAAGAAAGAATTGTTTACGGCTCAGGTACACTACAAATCAAATTGAACTTATAAGCTAACCTTACAAATGTAAACAATAATACATGCATTTCTAAACGAATAAAATGCACATACTACCTAACTAACACAAGCCTTAATTAGAAATATGCACAAATGCGCATGCATTTCAGATATCCATAAATGAAGACAACATTAAACATTGAGAACAAGCGCAACGGGCAGTAAAACAAAACTCTGTGGGGTAGCAAATAATGGATGTTCACGATCGTCAGACTGCGCAGATGAACGAAGGATGACGTCATGTTACCAGGAAATCCATGCACTAAAGAACTCAATATACGAAGCTCCAGCGAAGATCATTAGAAATATAGAACCTGGATTTGCTCCTGGGAGTTCTTGGAGTCCTGGGCGTTCTAGGCGTAACATCTGGCGTTCTTGTAGGAGTTTCAGAGCCCGTTCTTCTGTTGCCAGTTTCGGTGCTTGCGTAACTTCTGGCGTCTTCGGTGGGCCTGCCATTGGAAGTGTCAGATTTCTTCTTGCCGGTGGCGGTTTTGTCTTTGCCTGCCACCGCGCCAGCTTCTTTGGCCACCGTCGAGCGCGGCAAAGAAAAAGGAGAGGCTTCTTTTTTGGCTTTTTGATTCAATGTTGATGGCTTGGAAGGAGGTGGTTGCGCTCTGGACTGAGCAGGACCAGGCTGCTTGCTAGCAAGCGGCTTGGACTGGGACGGAGCGGACATGTAACTGATTGGAGAGCTAATGACGCCTGCGTTTGTTGGGATTTCTTGCTGTGGAGGCGCGGTTCTTTCACTTAAACTAACCAAAGAACTTCCCTGATCTTCATCTAGGTTTCTCTTAACTAACGTTTGTTCAGCTGCACTAGATTTACACTTCAGAGGACTTTGCTCCTCCGGCGAGTCGTCGAGAGGAATTTCTCTGGAGATCAAAGAAATTTCCAAGTTCTGCTCAGCTGCCGAATTTCTGCGCGACGCAGACTCGATTTGCTGAGGCGTGGGTTTTGGAGGGATTTGAGGCTTGCAGTTTCTCTGAATCTGCGAGGCCTGCGACTTAGGAGCACTAACAACTTTTCCGGACTCTGTCGACGATTTGAAATCGTCTTGTTCAGAAGGTCTTCGCGGCAGTAAACAATCTTCTAATTTAGAAATTGCTGCATCGATTACCTTCTCGGTCAGAATATTATCCGCTGTAGTAGCCATACTCTCGACGACACTAGTACTGCGTACAGCGTCAGTCACTTTCGATTTGTCAGTGAATTTCGCTTCGCAGTCTATAGCCTCGTGGGTAACTACACTTTGGTCAGGTGAATTTTCTTTTTCCTCGAATATGACTTTGGGTTTTTTACCTGAAGATTTCCTTGATAAAGATGGCCGAATTTCCTCGGTACGAGTCGGGGTGACTTCGCTCGGAGAAGGAAACAACATTTCACCCGCATCACTCACGGTGGCATCCTCATACACTCTCGCGGCTCTCACAAAACTGGAGTTTCCACCACCATTGGGAGTAGCAGGCTTCGATTTGGGCCCGGCAGAGTCAGGGGTCCTCTTTCTAGACTTGGGACGGGAAGGAGGACTAATAGTAAAATTGACAGGCTGTCGAACGGGTACCTCATCGATGTTGGCTTTGGAATGTTGGGTTTCGGAGAGGGGAGTCTCAGGGATGGTATCCACTGGGGTTCTCTCCCTTCCTCTTGAACGCCGAGTAACTTCCTGCGGCTCCGACTCATGTAAAGGAGGAAGTTGGTAAGGTGGAGACACATCAGAAGGCGAGATAATATCGTCTGGAGGCCACCATGATTCGCCCGGCAAACTTGGACCAAAAGCGAGCCTAACGGGGGATAAATTTGGTTCGAGACTATCACTACATAGAGCTTCTCCAGCGCCTTCGCCGTTGAACCCCTGTAGTGGTTGCTCCAGCTTACTCTCTGGGAACGATCTGGACAGGGGCTGATCCAATCTGCTCTCAGAGAAGTTTCTGGCTAAAGTGTTGGTGCTCATTCGCACGTCTCCGTACTGTTGTCTCTGCGCCGCTTGGTCCAGGCGTCCATCAGAGAAGTTTCTGGGAATGGGACGGTTGGGAGTAGGATCGTGAACATCTCGTCTTCGACCAGGCAGTATCCTAGGATCACGATCTGCATTTGTGTTGCATTTCTCGCTGGGCGGAGCTACACCGCGTCTACCGACAGACTCTTGGCTGCTATTCAAGTTGGATTTGTTTACCATTTTGGGGTCAGTGGCATAGGGAGAAGCAAACTCGTAGGTAGTTGGGGGAGCAGTTGGCGACTTGTAGTGTGCAACGGTAAAAAAGGGCACGTCAAAATCCTCATCTGCCGGGGACAGAGGTCCCCTGCTCCTCTGCTTTGACATCCTAAGATCGAATTTTTGGCACGAAACTATTAGCAGTAAATGCTCGGGGATTGTCGTTGAAGAAGCATGGATACATTGCAGTAGTGAAGAGAAAGAGGCTATCTGCTATACAAACCAGATTGCATAGGTAGCTACCTGACATTCCAATGTCAGAAGGATATTTTCAAAGTTCATTTTCACTGTTCCACCGATTGCGTCGTGCTAAACAGAAAGCTAAGGAGATCACCGCAGACCGCTGACAAACCAATGTCAAACATTTTCAGCGTTTCACCGTATGTTGTTGCCAAACAAATAAGCAACAACACGGAGGTTTGGCAATCTATCAATAGATGTTAAATTAAAAGTAACTAAGTAGCAAGCAAAACTAGACAACACTTAACTGCTTCACTGTCAAGCAAAATTGTTCTGCAATAACAACAGACGTGGAGTGAACATTAGGTACCTACATGATAAGTTAGCATAAAACTGCACTTTACAGGTCAACAGCACCCATGTCCTGTTAAACAAGATCGGAAACGGCAGGCATGAAAACACATAGTAGTTGCTATGTATAAAAACTTAGCCTGCAGAAATTAAGTGATTTTCTGTTTTCCATGTATAGTTCATACTTTACCTTGGTCGGTGAGTTTAACCCTAATGCTCAAACATATTACTTGCAGCCGGGAAACCTGCGATGCTTTCCAGAGCCATGGAGAACTTATTAATGTAATCAATATAATGGACTGCTTGCAATAGACGAAAGAACTGCGCACGTTTACTTACTACAGATCATTATGAATTCGCATCTACTTTACTTTTTAAAGCGTAACTGAATTCTTTATTGGCAAATTTTTCATTATAATTATAAATCCAAGGCAATTGGATAAAGTTGACATGGTTAAGAAACATATGAAGCGTTCAATGTAACTATCAAATCTGTTACCGTTTCAATTGCAAAAACTTTGCATCAAAAGATCTGAAATAATTATATAGTCTACCTACAGTTGCAATAATATATATATATATATATATATACAGACGAAGCGTACGTGTCTAAGTACGGTACTAGTCTTTTGAAAACTTTAAAATTATCTTGCATAATATTCGTTAAGGACTGCGCAAATAAGTGGGGGAAAATATTACATAGCCGAGTACGTACTAATTCTATGTGTGGACAAATTTCATAATACCACTGTCAATTGGTTTCACTAGTCCACTCTGCTGTGTACACGTACACAGACATACATCACTGAGTTGTATGTAACTAGGTATAGCTACTACACCTACAGTCCACATGATTATAAGCATTTGTGCTAGAGAAATGTTAAACTGTGTTTGTATGTACAATGCAAGTTTACATCCTGAGCAATACCAAAAATCTCTGAGCTGTACTACCCTCAAATGTGCAATACTATTAAAAAAGCGTTGGCATTCTACTGGAAATGCATGCCTGATTTATCTTATACCCATGACGTTATACACATCTTTCTATATTCAGAAAGCTCAGACAAATGAAGTGCGCCTGTAAATATATAGGTGGCCATCGTTACTCGAACTACCCTTTACTTGCATAACAAATCTCACACGAACGATTTGTTACATGACCAACCAAGAACTCGAGAATGACCAGTCACTCGAAAGAATCTATATCTTCATAATTTGTTACTTGAATGTTTTGTTACTCATCTCAATCCGTACTCGGACGACATACATGTTACTCGAACAAATAGTAACTCAAATGACATTACGTAGCTACTCCAACAAATCATTACTCAAACATCTCACTATAGCGACCCATTGGCCGAACAAATCGGTATTTGAACGACCCCTTACTCGTTTATTCAATATTATGATCAATAATTCGAAGATATCGTTACTCGAACAAAGTGTTACTTAAACAAGTAACGAATCGTTAATAAAAAAATTGTTACTTGTCCGACCTGTTACTAAAAAAATCGTTACTCGAAGAAATCTACATTATATATACAACTGGAGATTCGCTACTCGAACATATTTCCGTTACTCAAAGGTCGCTAAGCGCAATGTGCACATATTCAAATAATCGTTGGTCACCACAGCTAGTCAAGCGCGTCTGTCAATCGAACAGTTCATTACTCGAACCACCGCCCCACAAAATACGCATTCGAGTAACGAGGCACCAACGCGCCCATGCCAAGCACCGATTCAATATTTTTTCCAACTTTAACCCAAGGTGCAAGTTTTGCATTCCGTACGATGTGTTTCACAGCTTCCAAATATTGGGGGATTTTTATTCATGCAGGGGGGGGTGTATTATTCAATTCAATTACAATTCCAATCACTGCAGTTATAATATCAGTGGAAAGAAAGTAGCATATTAAATGGGGAAAAGTTGCAATTTCAACAGGGATGTTACATTCCAACAGGGGAGTTACATTTTCACAGGGGAGCTACAACATGTGAAACAGTAATTTCTTTGAGCGAAATTTAAACTATTCAAGTTACAATTCTAATTATAGATATTCGCTAACAGCTGGAAAAAAGTGGAATTTCAGGAGGGGAAAGTGCAACCTGACTTGAAGGGAAATACCGATTTCTAGGAGGAAAAATAATTTCAACTGGGGACACTGTAATTTAAATTACAAGTTTCAATTTCAGGAGGGGAAAGAAAATTGTAGAGATCCCGAGAAGAGAAAACTATAACAAATTTCAGAAAGTAGGGTGTTAGGTACTTAATTATTTGCCAACTTCGGTCTACAGTCGGCAAAAAAATAAAAATTTTTGGACTCTTTCTTAATTAGGGTCGATTGGGGCAAATCGTGCGCATTTTTTTTCAATTGGTTGTCACACTCTTACTATCGATCCTTGAGAAACGGCTATTTTACTGTAAGGGCAGTGTTACATGTAGTTACGATACATA
>LQNS02278087.1:10944961-10977199 GCA_001587735.2 Parhyale hawaiensis
CAGCGAGGGCAACTGGCGAACACAGCGAGGGCAACTGGCGAACACAGCGAGGGCAACTGGCGAACACGGTGAGGGCCACTGGCGAACACGGCGAGGGCCACTGGCGAACACGGCGAGGGCCACTGGCGAACACGGCGAGGGCCACTGGCGAACACGGCGAGGGCCACTGGCGAACACGGCGAGGGCCACTGGCGAACACCGTCCAGGGCAGCTGCCCACCCAGGTACACCCATTAACGCACACTATCCCCTTTGCCGGACGGCTGTATGGTGATAATAGGGCAAATTTTACGAGAAATAAAGGTTTACTTTACCCGTTAATGGGTTACCACAAGCAAGGTATCGACAGTATACATACAAAGCTTAAGAGAAATGAAGAAACCAAGCAAGGAAGACAACGGTGCATAGAAACAGCAGGTCAGGACAGAAGAGGGCGAAAAGAACAGTAAAAGTAAAGGAAGGAAGCAAAGCAGGTGCAGAAAGAAACAGACTTCCCACAGGCATAGCTAAGGTAAAGGTAACCTCTGGAGTTCCACTCACAGTTGGCGCTGCTCCCCATAACATAGGAAGGGCAAACCTAACTAACCAAACCCTATAGCCCATGACTCATTCTATGCCCTCGTGAAGGAGACTTAAGAAGTAAGTTCTTACTTCTGAAAGATTGTCCAAAACTAAGCAAGGGATCGTATACATATATATACATATATATATATATATTATGAACCAAAATAGCTAGAACAAATCCAGCTCTACTACGTAACCTAGAGTGCATTTAAAATACAAAGCATTTTCTGCAAAACAATTAAACCGCTCGGCGATTTTTGAGCCACCTTGCACAACAATAGTAGAGCCGTGGCTCGGGGTAGGGACAGTAAACTGAAAAAAGCAGCAAAGAAAGTCGAGGAAGCGAGTGACTTGGGTAGAGGAAGTCAATAAACCAATAAACGCATACAGTACTTTCCTTTCTTCGGGACAATAATAGTAGTGCTGTTCTTACGAGAATTAAAGCTTTACGTTACTCGTTCATGGGTTAATTTTGCGAGAAGAAAACAAGCAAAGCAGTGGCTTCGGTAGGGAAGTAGGGTGAAAAAAATTGCAAGAAAAAACGTGCGAGCAACGATTGAAAGAGGAACAAGTCTCATGAAAAACTATAGAACTATAAGAGACAGCGATCGATTTAGGTAGAAAATACCAGTTTAGGCAGACTGAAATAGAGAAGAGCAATCAATGACTCGGGTAAAGGAAGTAGGTAAATTGGTAAAGAGAAGCTGAGCGGTAGAGCAAAAAGTAGAGCAGTGTGAGGTGGGAGCGGCAGCTCAATGGAGCGTGAGCACAACTTCCCACGACAGAGCAGCAACAAAAGACTCATGAGCATCAATGAGTCAGTGAACTGCCGTCCATTGACTGAATGAACGATGCTCAAATGCAGTTGTTGTTATGATATTCCCTTACAAATAATGTGCGTTATCTGCTGTAAAACTGACACCGAAATGGGGTTATCGTTATAATATTCCTTATAAAAAAAAAACAATTATGTGAGTCAGCTGCTGCCGTTGTGAAGGTTTTGGGTAACCCTACGTCAGAGAAGTCTTGAAAGAGGCTTCACGCGAGAGTCAAATGAACGATTTATTCTGAGCAAAATGTTGCCGCCCTGCTCACAAGGGGACACGGTGTGATAGTCAAATGACCGAGGGCTCCGTTCAGAAACCATTGTGATGCTTACAAACTCAACAGCAAGGGAAAAAATAATGAAACCTCTACTGCTACCATTTGCTGGAAGACCATATTAAAACATCGCCCCGATTCCACACCCCCCAGAAAAATAAGCTGTCGCGACTACGTAAGCATCTGTAACTCGTGGCGTAAGACCATCACCCGGGGTGCGGGGGTGTAAATTCAATGCCGTCTATTTTGATGGCCAGCTAGCTCTGCCTAATTAGTTTATGGATATTTTGTCACATCTCAGTCAACCCACCTGACTGCCTAGAAAAAAATTATTGTGATTCAACTCGTTTTGCCATTTTTTGTGCGGACAAGCAACAAAATTTAACGCCGTCAACTTGATGGCCAGCTATCTCTAATTTTCTGGCATTTTTACATCTAGGCCAGCCCACCCGATTCATGCAAAAATTGTGAACATTGCTCAACTCCTCCCTCTTTCAGGCGGACAGACAAACAACAAATATATAAATATATATACTTAAATCTTCAACAACATTATCACCGCTCCCAGCTTCGCTCGCGGGTAATAACCAGAATTTTTACACTGCGGACGTCTGTACACAAAATTCCAAGCAGTTGACCGGCTAATGTCGGCCTAGCATTCAGCGCGCTCCATCCTCAAACTTCTGCGCAACTATGCGAGTTTCCAGGATATCTGACGGCTTGTATCGAGGATCCAAAATCAATGCCGGTGTTGTCAGATACGAAGAGCTGCATTGTTACCCGTAATGCATAACGTAGGCCTTAATTTCCCGTAAGAACAGCACTATCAATACAGCCAGAAAAACGAACAGTAAGCGTCAATGGGCCGAAGTCCCGAGCATAAAGAAAGCGACAGAATGCTGTGTATGCTCGATACTGGCATAAAATTGCCAGAAATGCCCATAAAAAGCCATAATTGCTACAACATGATGGCTTTCATTCACAGATAAGAGAAGGAAAGAGTCAGCAATGCCTCATTGGCGATAACTTTTGTGGAGAATGGAGGAGCAGATAACACGCACGTCGCCTGTTTTTTTTCCGAATTAAACAAAAAGTGAACTGTTCGCTCGAGTCCCACACAAGGTGCTCATTCCTAATCATTAGGAACAAACAGGCAAATATTGGCTGTAGTCGAACACTATAGGATGTCGTTTGCTAAACGAGACCAGAATGGAGCTATACTTGCGCAGGAGCAGTACGCGGGGATTTTCTTTTCTTTTTTTTTTTAATCAAAATCAAGAGATAAATAGGTAACGAAGTGATTACTATATGGTTGAGCACTCGGATGTCTGCCCCCCCCCCCTCCAAAAAAAAAAAAACTTGCCTGCAAATATTTAAAAAGACTTGCTTGATAAAAAAAAGAAACGCGAGGCAACACGTGAAATCGAATGAAACTGACAAAATACGATGACTTGCTAACAGTCAACCGCAAAAGTGGCATTTTCAACGGAATGAGCTATACAAGGAATTTTAATTTTATCAATAGACTATCTGCTGAAAACACACTCGACTGTATCATCGTTTCCTTTTCGATTTAAATGAAATTAATGCATAATATGTAATCCAGGTGTACACAACAAGCAGGCGGCCAAGTGTGCCCTTTTTGGTACAAAAATTTGTGAGAAATAGTAACGTTCAGCACGACTGCTTATGCTTTAAGAAGAAAGAGCAGGATAACAAATTTAGATTAGTTAGCCCGTTAACGAACGGACTAACCTGATTTTATCTGATTAACACTTGGTCCAAAGTTTCGAAATTATTCGTAAAAAATTAAATGACTCTGAAAGAAAAAATTCGTCTCTCAATGGCTCAAGATGGATTTCGAATATACGCCCAGAATATGAAAAATCTACCAGCGTTAATTTTCTTTTTTTTTAGAACCGATACGCCTGCGACGGAAGAAAGTCCCCCGTCCCAGCGCACGCATCAGCAACCATCAGCACCACAGAACACCGCCAAACTTTACGCTTTCAATAACCTTCTCCAAAAATCTAAGCCGCGCGTGAAGGTGCGGCGTAGAGAAAACTATACTTTCATATCGGCATTTCGTCCCGAATAGCGAAACTCCCTGTTTTACAACAGTGACGTCCAGATATTTCTTTGTTACACCTACTTCTTATTGATATTACCAATGCGCCCTACCGTAAAAAAAATGACGGCGAAGAAATCGTGGTAACATTTCTCCATTGTCACATTTTCGTAAACACAACTGCCGACTGAAAGGAACATAGGAGACGAGCGTTGTTTTTGTTTTTTTCAACGACAAGCTGTTTCGTCGACGAATGAAATGAAGTTGGAAGAATAAGGGATGCAAATGAATTCTCTGTGAGAAGACTATAAATAAGGATGAAAGGAGGCATGAGACTGCTAAGGGAAGCTACAGATATCCTCATTGCTTGGATAATATAAAGCTATCCAACAATTTTGCCATCATCTGCAACCTGGCCTACTTTTCGGGCATCTATCTTCTCAAAACATGACAGAAAAAGGACAGATACACAAGCAAATAAATACACATCGGTCTCCCTCAAAGCAGGTTAATTATTATAGTTTTGCGGTATAGGGCTCCCTATTTAGAGGATGATAGCGCATGGTAACAGCAGGTCAGAAAAGAATAGAGGATGAACAGAACATATATATACTTCGTCAGTACATAGAAGCAAGAAAAGAAAAGAAGCGGAGCACTGTAGGACCGACCCTACAGAAAGATATAACCAAGGCTTCGCTAAGGCTAAGGTAACCTGCGGAATCCCTTCGAATACTTGATTCACTATGTACCAGGTGAAGGGCGAACCTAACCCTAATTCTTTATGTCCTCCTATGCTCCCAAAGACATAAAATACACTGTAAGATAGCACATACATAATTTGTTTATTGTTTACGGTACTTGCTTGGTTGGTTCCTCCATCTCGATCTGAAGGATAAAATCTGAGAAATTCATCCGCTGATCGTCAAGCGCATGAGATAGGAGGAAACTCGAGCTTCAAATTAATAGCAAATAATTTCCTTCGATATGCTGGAGACGCGGCATTTTCTGAAGGCCACTTCACTTGAAAAAGTAGCTACCGTATGTTTCTTGACGTCTTTTTGTTTTTGAGTTTAAGAGATGAGATGATGCATTTCTGTAAATCACCTTTGGCTCCCGAGGCTTCACATGGGGACTAGCAGTACGTACTTCTTTCCCATGTACCAAAATTTCCACTTTATTTGGCTTTCGTTTGCTTCTTTTTTATCCATTTTCCTATCTTCTTTCGTCTATTATGAAATGCCCTCACTAGAGCTGAGGCTGTTCACGCGAAGTAGGTATAGTCTCCAGATCTGCAGTTCAGAGTTTCACCCCATTACCGGGCACGATATACCAATCTCTGTAGCTAGAACACCAGGGTGCATTACCGGGCACGATATACCAATCTCTGTAGCTAGAACACCAGGGTGCATTACCAGGCACGATATACCAATCTCTGTAGCTAGAACACCAGGGTGCATTACCAGGCACGATATACCAATCTCTGTAGCTAGAANCAAAAAAAAAAAAAAACTTGCAGACAAATATTTAAAAAGACTTGCTTGATAAAAAAAACGCGGTAACCCGCGAAATCGAATGAAACTGACAAAATACGACGACTTGATAACAGTCAACCGCAAAAGTGGCATTTTCAACGGAATGAGCTATACAAAGAATTTTAATTTTATCAATAGACTATCTGCTGAAAACACACTCGACTGTATCATCGTTTTTTTTTTCGATTTAAATGAAATTAATGCATAATCTGTAATCCAGGTGTACACAACAAGCGGGCGGCCATGTTTGCCCTTTTTGGTACAAAAATTTGTGAGAAATAGAACGTTCAGCACGACTGCTTATGCTTTAAGAAGAAAGAGCAGGATAATAAATTAAGATTAGTTAGCCCGTTAACGGACGGACTAACCTGATTTTATCTGATTAACACTTGTCTTAAGTTTCGAAATTGTTCGTAAAAAATTAAATGACTCTGAAAGAAAAAAATCGTCTCTCAAAGGCTCAAGATGCATTTGGAATATACGCCCAGAATAGGAAAAATCTACGTTCGTTAATGTTTCTTTTTTTTAGAACCGATACGCCTGCGACGGAAGAAAGTCCCCCGTCCCAGCGCACGCATCAGTAACCATCACCACCACAAAACACTGCCAAACTTTACGCTTTCAATAACCTCCTCCAAAAATCCAAGCCGCGCGTGAAGGTGCGGCGTAGAGAAAACTATACTTTCATATCGACATTTCGTCCCGAATAGCGAAACTCGCTGTTTTACAACAGTGACGTCCAGATATTTCTTTGTTACACCTACTTCTTATTGGTATTACCAATGCGTCCTACCGTTAAAAAATTACGGCGAAGAAATCGTGGAAACATTTCTCCATTGTCACATTTTCGTAAACACAACTGCCGACTGAAAGGAACAGAAGAGACTAGCGTTTTTTTTTTTTTTTTGTTCAGCGACAAGCTGTTTCGTCGACGAATGAAATCAAGTTGGAAGAAAAAGTGATGCAAAGGAATTATCTGTGAGAAGACTATAAATAAGGATGAAAGGAGGCATGAGACTGCTAAGGGAAGCTACAGATATCTTCATTGCTTGGATAATATACAGCTATCCAACAATTTTGCCATCATCTGCAACCTGGCCTACTTTTCGGGCATCTATCTTCTCAAAACATGACAGAAAAAGGATAGATACACAAGCAAAATATATACACATCGGTCTCTCTCAAAGCAGGTTAATTATTATAGTTCTGCGGTATAGGGCTCCCTATTTAGAGGATGATAGCGCATGGTAACAGCAGGTCGGAAAAGAATAGAGGATGAACAGAACAAACTTCGTCACTACATAGAAGCAAGAAAAAAAGCGGTGCACTGTAGGACCGATCCTACAGAAAGATATAGCAATGGCTTCGCTAAGGCTAAGGTAACCTGCGGGGACCCTGCGAATACTTGACTCACTATATATACCAGGTGATGGACGAACCAAACCCTAATTCTATGGGTCATCCTGTGCACCCAAAGACATAAAATCCACTGTATAATAGTACATACATAATTTGTTAATTGCTTACGGTACTTGCTTGGTTGGTTCCTCCATCCCGATCTGAAGGATAAAATGCGAAAAAAAAAAATTCATCCGCTGATCGTCAACCGAATGAGATAGGAGGAAACTCGAGGTTCAAATTAACAGCAAGTATCTTCCTTCAAAATGCTAGAGACGCGACATACCTATTCTGAAGGCCACTTCACTTAAAAAGTAGCTATGCTTCTTGACGTCTTTTTTTTGAGTTTAGGAGATGAAATGCTTCATTTCTGTAAATCGCCTTTTGCCGCCGAGGCTTCACATGGGGACTAGCAGTACGTATTTGTTTCCCATGTGCCAAAATCGTCACTTTATTTGGCTTTCGCTTGCTTCTTTTTTATCCATTTTCCTGTCTTCTTTCCTTTATAATAAAACGCCCTCACTAGAGCTGAGACTGTTCACGCGAAGTAGGTATAGTCTCCATATCTGCAGTTCAGAGTTTCACCCCATTACCGGGCACGATATACCAATCTCTGAAGCTAGAACACCAGGGTGCATTAAATTTCTACCGCTTCTTGAGGTCACTATCTTTTCCTCATTGACAACCAAGAGGAATGGCGCCAACGCGCAAGATTTGTTATTTTGAAAGCCGGGCGCTCGTAAATTACAATAAATGAAAAATACTATTATTGCCACCGCTAAACGCGTGAATAGCATTTATATATGGAAAGCAGATAAACTTGAAAGATTATGAGCACAGTGAAAGTGCGCCAAAAGAAAGCGATCATCAATGAAGAGACGAAACACTATGTCAAGAAAATGAGATTAAGTTATATACTGTACCTGCTAGTTTGGGGTTTTATAGGTATACAGTATAGATATATAAACTAGAAGGTATACCTGTAGATAACTTAATCTCCCTTTTTTGGCATAATTGATCATCTCTTCATTCTCTCTTTAATTTAGCTACCGCCTACGACAAGGCGTTAAAAGACAAAAATTGAAATATAAAATAGATTGGCGCAATTTGCGCGAGAAAACTGCAACTTTTTATGAGGACACACCATAAATATCGGCATACAATGGTCCTAAATTCTAAAATTGGAAAGTAACGATATATGTGACTGTTTGAGGACGAAACAGTATCATAGTCTAGCAAAATATACGGTTCCGTAGATTTTTAATAGACTCCTCCAATTTTGTCGGCAGAAAATGATCCTTAGTATCGAAATTTATACTGTAAAAGAAACGGTATCTGCCAAAATTTTAAGAAGAAAAAGTCTCAGTAATTTACGATACATATCACACTAAAAAATATTCATAATTTTCATGAGAAGAATGAAAGAATGGTACTACCAAATATGCTGAAAAAAGCCCGTTAGAAGAAGAATGGCACGAAATTTTTCAACAAAAGGCGCATGAAATAGACGCATTGTTTACAGTGTAAGCAGACCACGATCGAGGAGCTGAAGACTCCTATCAGAAAATCACAGGCAATCATCTGCTGTATAGTATGAACAAGGGGCGTATCAAAAGTTTCAAGAAACGTTGAAGCATGGTCAAACATGTGTTTTTCTTAAATTAGAACCATATACATGTATATGTAAGTATTCCAGCCAAATTCTGAGCTTTCAAAGAAATTGAAAAATACATCATAACAAAGCCCTAAGGTATCCTTTTTACTTTTTCCGTGAACCTTTCCACACACCTTTCGTAAATGCGGCATCGAATACTATCAGACAGTCGCCTATAATTTCATGACTAGGAACGTAAGCGGAGAAGGAGTTGGATGACAGTTTTCATTCCAGAGAAAACAATCCGAGGCCAATGAAACCCATCTAAAACATGAATATTACAACCTCCATTCATGCTAAGTTTGCACGAAATCTTCAGAATCCCATGTTTGAACAATGGATGACGACCGTTTAAAGGACGTTTATTGAAATAGAAAGTCAAGAAGAAACTCTTGCCCTGTGTATACTAAAAAGAGAGAGAAAAAAAAACAAGCAGAGCCATGCGATGGATCGAAGATGACGCGCAGCAGGTTGTGCGGGGCTCAAGCGAGCTCCCGAGAACTCCATGTTTGCGCGCAAGATCCAAGCAGAAGAACAAAAATTTACAATAATGTAGGTATAGAAAAGGTTCAGCTTCCGAGACCTTTCCACTACAAGGCGCTGTAACAGAGGAAAAAAGAAGTAACGCACAGTTTATCGACAGAAACGTCGTGGGCACAAAGGAAACTCGTCTCGAAGGGCTAGGTATATATGTGCGCGTATGGGGTCCTCTGAGAGGTGGAGATGCTGCCTATCATAACATAGGGTGAGCAAATACAACTCACCCAACCCTACGTATATGTCAACTGAGTGGACATTGAGCGCATACATTAACAATTTAATTATAATAAAGATAAAAATTACGTAGTGCGCGAATGGAGTGGATACATTAACCACAACAAGACGGCCGAGATCATTACGCGTGGACACGGAACATTTGCAATGAAAGGCGTTTCCACGTAGGGACTTCACTGAATAAAAGAAAGATCTGACGACCCAGCACGAGCACCCATCCAAAACATCAAAGTTACGCCCTGCATATATGCAGTGTTTACATAACAACTTGATAATCTTATTCCAAGTTACTGAGGGTGTTTGCCCGCTCGCCGGTCGCTCAATCTTGAGAAAAACTCTCAAGGCAGCTCAGACTTATGACAAGCAGCCAAGTTTTAATGAGAGCAGTCCGCAGCCTCAGGCACTGGGACCAGGGTACGGAAACCTGACACCTAAAAGTGGGTATGTTTCTGCTCTGAGAAATCTCATGGTAGTTAGTTAACCCATTAACGGCGAATGACGGGAATATTCGTTCCCGAAACGGTGTATATAAAAGATACGCATACCGTAGTTAATGGGTTATTAGGTACGTTAGTTTAGGTCCCTCTCGACACTGCAACGGTGTATCACTCGGAAAATTTACGATGCCGATCACTAGGTATATATATGAAGTGTGTGTGAGACGTTTTCGATCACTATAAATGGTGTATGAGACGTTTTAAGCATTAGAAAAACTAAAAGGTATTTTTGATGATTTACGTTTCACCATAATTTCAAGAGGGATCTCGAAATTTGGCAAAAATACTTTCATAAGGTTGCACCCTCCTAAATCATAGGTTTGACAATGCATCAACGCTTCTTATACAGCGATGCTTAAAACTTCACATACATCCCTCGTGCGGACTAGTAGAAATCAGATATATAGGCTTAGGATGTACCGATAATGGCTTCAGGGGCGAAAAACTGAAGAGCAGAAGAAAAATGGGGAGTCAGGCACGGAACTCTGGCAAGGAAATCACCAGTTCGGAAAGAAGGGAAGAAGAGAAAAAAAGCTCCTTAGTAAAAGTAGGAAAAAAGCACAACGAGCATGATGGTAGTTGTCCCATAGGCCTAACTGAAGTTGAGGTAACCGATGAAGCCCAGAGTTTCTGTGAGAGCGTAGCAATCATTTCAAAGGATGGACTAACCTCACGCTGGGTGCCTAAAATCTACATTTCGGATTTTTGCTAAGTCCAGAAATTAGGTAACTGAAAAAAAAAACATAAATCGCACAGGGTCTCCTTGTATCAAAAACGTTGGGCAAGAAGACAACGATGAGAAATATTAGGTCAGGTTAGGAGAGCGAGGGTTGGTTTACCTATAATCTGATCACGGTCGAAGAACAAACAGATGACGTCACAAAGAATCAGCGGAGTCAATCCTCTTCAGGAGGGAAGGGCTGACTCTGCTGATTGGTTGTGAGCCTGTGACGTCACACATTGGTTGTTAATTCTTGCCTGATTACCGAATGTTAGTTCAGCAGCCATTCACTAACGTAACACCCAATAGTCTATGGTCCTTCCTATGCTCCTAGCAATGAACTATCATTCTTATTTATTTTATCTACTTATTTGCAATCCATGAAGGAGGTCTGGAAGCTTAAACAAGTGAGGCATCCGTTGACAACTTCCAAAACTAAAGCTACGGTGAAGTGAAAGGCAATCGTCTCTCCCGTTACCGATGCAAATGGATCTTCATCTAAATTTTTCAATCCTGCTACCTCTCTAAAATTTGAAATTTCATTCGGGGGGTGAAATTTTAAATAGAGAGACCATCAAGAACTTGCACCCTCGCAAATAGGGAAAAATTCAATATAAATGTTGGCATAGCAAGTTTATTCCGACATTGCAAAGCTAATGTAAGCCGCCGTTGGACTCCCGAAAATTAAGAGGTGCTGAAATTACGCATAGATAATACTTTAGGTATAGTCTATCCCCCTTGCCTCCGGCTGTAGCATTAGCTGCGATCTGGATGAAAGAAGGAACATGTAGTGCGTCCATCGGAACGAGGCCGTGCATNAAATTAAGAGGTGCTGAAATTACGCATAGATAATACTTTAGGTATAGTCTATCCCCCTTGCCTCCGGCTGTAGCATTAGCTGCGATCTGGATGAAAGAAGGAACATGTAGTGCGTCCATCGGAACGAGGCCGTGCATATGAGTAGCAAAGAAGAGAAGAAAAGGAAGAGTGGTAAATGAAGCTCATCAGCAGAGGTGCATGAATAAGCGGACGTACAGCTAACACGTCGTCCCAATCTATAGTGGAAGTCGGTAGCATAGATCCGGCAGCGAGACGGGCGAGTTCAACGCCAGTTCTGAAGTTGTTGTCGTACTTCTATAGCGAGGCTATAGGGTTCAACGAGGCCCGCTTCATTAGTTCGTCTTCTCAGCTTTGTGACTCGTCTTCTTTCGATTGAAGAGCGAAGAAAACGGAAAAGAGCGAAGAAAACGGAAAAGAGCGAAGAAAACGGAAAAGAGCGAAGAAAACGGAAAAGAGCGAAGAAAACGAAAATTAGCAAAGCGGCTTATCGATATTTACGAGTGGAGTGACAAAGACAGCGCATTTTGTTCACTGAAGCAAACTGTTCACTTTTCTTGCCGGTATTAACCTCTATTTTTTTCGAAATCTTTACAATTTGCTGCGAATAACCTGCAGATATAAGGCAACTGTACGACGAACGTACTCGGATATCAGTTTAACGGCAATTTATTACAGGAAATAAAGGTTTATATGGGTTATTGGGTTGAAAAGATGTTTTCTTCCGTAAAATTTATAGCTAATTATATTGAGTAGTTTAAGTTTCCGTTTCCGCAACAAAGGCAATTTCACATAGGAAAAGAAAGAGACAGTTTATTAGTATGTCGATAGAAACGCGAATTCCGCGCACGAGGGTGTTCCAAAGCAGGACCACCGAGCACGGGAACAGCAAGTTTGGCTAGAAAAGGGAGAACAGAAAAAACACCATCAGTACAAGTATGAATGAGGAAAGAAGCGAAGTGGGCATGAAGAAAGACGTCCAAAAGGCCCAGCTAGTGGCTAAGGTTACCTACACGATTCCTTTGGGGTCGCTGCTCTTCAAAGGCATGATGGGCGTAACTATAGCTAACCTATTCCTACGGCTTAAGGCTCATCAAATACTACCCGTGGGGTTCGCAAAATGCTTTGAAATTACGTTATGCAAATTCGGCAAATGCTACAAATGCTATTAGAGGAAACCTCGACATACCAAACTATCGAATATCATAGAAAGTTCGAGCATTATTTTGTTAGGCAGTTTACTACAAACGGCACGAATAGTTTTGATTTATTGGGGGCGAAAAGCCCGTCGGCTCATCAAATACTTTGATGTATTAGCTCTCTTAGAATCCATTAAAACGTCGGGAGATGTTAGCAATAGCGTTGTTTGAGACGTCGTTTCTGAAGTAACCAATCTTACTCAGGCTCCCATTAACGTTGCTCTTTGACACAAAGACGCGTTCTCCTCAAAGCCTAATAGAAGCGAGTCAACCGAGCCAACGTGATAAATATATTCGTATGACGTCAGTCTAACAGCCAATAGCCTTCCTGTAAGTACCATCATATCATCACCACCACCACGAAATCTTGACTCTTTTGATTGGCTAGCTGTAATGTACGTGGCACCAATCAGATGGCAGTACGTACGTATTTTCTAGCATTTTGAGCTAAGAGGATTATTAGAAACTTGAAAAAAGCAGCTTGATCAATTGGAAAGATCTAATGACCTATTCTGAGGATGTGGTTTTTGTGTTTGATAGGAGAAAAACGGCATTTTTTTGCAATACGTTTTCAGAGAAGTCCAATTCATAAAGCCTTGTTGTGTCGCTTATACAGATGGTGCTGTGATCTATTCTTCCTTCAATACCTTTGAGAAGATCTGATTTTGTAGTAAGTGTAACAGATGAGCCATTCCATAGCTTAAAGTTAAGATAAAGGAAATTTTAAATCTCCGTATTTTACTTCTATTGCATTTGATGTAGCTATACTCTTATTGTTGCTGTCGGACGATTGGTAGCCCGGGCTACAAAATAAAGATTACGTTACGGAATAAAAGCTAGTGCTTATATTCTCTGTTATTTGCATTCTACATTCTCCTGCGGGACTACAATATGAGAAAAAGCCTCTGTATAACAGCACAGCAGGACAGGGATAAAGTTAAACTTGAAGATAGCCATTAACGCATACTGTCCTTTTGCTGGGTAGTGGGTAATAGTGTTGTTCGTACGGTCACTAGGTATATGCGGTACTGGGTTGAGTTAGTGGGACTATTAGCTAACAAACCGGACAAAATTCGGTTTATCAGATACGGCGTAAAGGTTTCAATCTCGTTGGAAGCAGGTGTCCCATTGGCACAGCAAAGTCAGTTTACCCGAAATAATTTGGTTCTCTCAGTCATTCAAGAACAAAAACTAGCGCTGTGTTTGCTTCTCAAAGAAAAAAAATAGAAAACTACGAAGGGAAGTTCCACAGCCACAGCAAAAGCTTTGAAAATTTCTGTTTACCGTACGCTGTTGTAAAACGAGGGTGCATAGCCGACAGTGTGGAGTGTGTCGGCTACCCGGAAACAATATCAGTGTTCGTCAGAGAGTTGTCGCGTGAGGTTGTGACATACAGCAGGCCGTGGCTTTAAGCGAGAACCAAGCATTACTACTATTATTATTATTAGTCCTTGGCGAAGACGGAAGTTTTATTTCGGAAGGAAATCGATAAAGGATATTCAGTGCCGGAACATACGCAGATATTTACATATAAAAGTGCTTTTCGCAGGATTTGCATCACTCTGTCCTTTACTGCATAAATTAAGCTAGCTGCAAACAACACGCTTTGTAACGTTGCAACAGAATGAGAGCAACGGTTAACCCTTTACCGGGTGCTTGAAAAACGCTCTCGTGTGAATAGCATCACGGAGGTAACCATTTACGGCCACTTGTCCAGTAATGGGTCAGAAAAGTTGTCAAATGGAGACAATGGCTGTTAAGGGAAACTGAAATATAACAACACTTTCAAAAAGCAGCACAAATTCTCAGAGCTGCATGAACATGGCGAGTTAAATTTTAAAACAACTGATGACAAAACATCGCGACTTTAATTTTAAAACGACTGATGACAATCGTTGCTTCGCTTTAAAAGGCCTCATTGTTCAAACCTACATCAACATGTCGATTTTAATTTGTCGTGTGCAGAGCAAATTCCCACTCGATTCAATGTCGCTATTACCATCATCAACGCAACCGTTACTTCAAACGTGGCCCAATTTTCAGACCTACGGAAATATTAAATCAGCAGCAAACGCCAGGCCAGCGTCCGTGAAATGCCACTCGACTTAATGACGAATTCATTGAACGAATCAGAGCCGAAAATTAAATTTTCGGCGCATCAGGCGGGAGTTTTTTGGGCCGGTCGGCATGCTCGCCGAGTGACGGTGACAGTAATGCCATTAGTGTACGCCATCGGCAATGAATGTCACGGTCCTCCGAAGCTAATGAAAATTTGTCTGTGTTGATGAATTATTGTAGTTACCGTCTTAGTTTATGTGTTAATGAAGTAATGAAACATGGGGATACTGAATGGTTGCCCAAAAGTTCTCACACATTTTTTGGCAGAAAGTTGAATAAATCATACATTTTATCAGATATTAAACTGAAATTTTGACAGAATGGTAACCTAATAATAAATCTTACAAAACTAGGCAAAATAGGCCCCTGACCCAGCAGAACCCTTTCAAACCGGTCACGGAAACGGCCGGTGACGCACTGGATAAAGGCGTCGTCCACGTGCCTCCAGCTCTTAAATTCTTGACCGTCTATATGATGTTGTGCCTCTCGCCGTTGACCTCCCTGACCATTTGCGACCAGTGGCGTAGTCCAAGAGGGTTCAGGTCGGGCGAGGAGGGAAGCCACGTGGAAAGTGGCCAGAACTCGATCTCCTCCGTGGTCAAAAATGCCAGCGTTGTCCTGGCTGTGTGGGAGGAGGCGCAATCTTGCTGGAAGACATGACTGCCAGGGGGCTATAGTTCTTCCTTAACCAAAGCAAAAAATGCTTTTTCAGCACGTTGTGGTACACCACGGTGTTGGCCTCGTTCTTGGGGAAGAAGATCATTGGACACTTCGTGCCGTCGCTGGCTATGATGCAGAGGACCATGATCTTCGCAGGATACAAGGATTGTGAGCTGCGGACGTAAGCATGCTGCTACCGTTAGTATTAACATGAAATGAACAGTATCAAAACATGGACAAAAATAAATTACTCTTTCGTCATGCTTTTTCTTAATCGAATAATGATTAAGTCGTGCTAGACATTATATATATATATATAAAACGGCTTTCCAAGAAACGAAATAGGAAACAGACAGCAGACTGTCAAGAAAAAATAAACGGGGTACTTAAGCATGAGAGCACAGTCCAAGATGACCGAATAGAGCAACGATCATTAGCGAACACTAGAAAAGGAGGGAAGCAGAGGCACGGAATTAATGAACGGCGTCCTAAAGGGCTACTATAGCTACTGCCACGATAACATTGGAGATCCCATGGAACGTGACTCCTCATAACAAAGGATGGGCAACTAACTAACCGAACGAAAGCCATAAGGCCTCTTGCGGAAGAAAAACTTCCTGATAAAAGATCAATTACTGAATAAATAACATTGTAAGAAACGTTACCAAATGGTACCTACTAGATTAACTTCATCGCGGTAACTTTCCTCATTAGGAAGCGTAGTCCACTGCCGGGTCCACGCTTACCTTTCGAAGGAACAACGTGATGCAAGGATGAGCAGCTCGCATATTGTTCATACCACCGTATCTCTGCTACCGAGTTTAAATCCATTTCAAAACGAGTGAGTGGCTCACCCCCCTTCCAGTTGCTCGTGTGAATGCATATGTGGCCTTGGTATAATATGCTTAAGATGTGTATCCATACGGCAAAGCTAAGCCCGATAGGCTTGACTCATTCGGGAACTTCAGACAATAGCGATGTCTTTGTCTCGAGTTGAATCGTTTCAAGCATTTGAGACGACGGAATTAACATTAAGTGCTAAAAAAAAAAAAGTTTTAGCAGTCACAAGCCTAATCGGGTTGTTGGTAACACCTACACCATGAATCAAAATTGCGGAACCGACGCTTCAGGCCAAAGTTCAGGATAAATCAAGCCTAGCGGGCTTAGCTTTACTTGATTTTGACGCGTCAGTTAATGACACGATTAAAATGCATCGCACAAGCCATGACTCCTCGAATTTTAACGTCGAAAACCAAAAAAGTACTTATCGTTTTTGAACGGGCTCCTGAAACAGCTATTAATACTTTCAAAGAAAGAAGCAACGTTTTAGTTTCGAGAACTGAAAATTGTAACTGGTATCTAGAGATAGCTACCGTCTTCTCTTCACTCTAGAAGTTGAAGTTCTACGTAGAGAAACTGAAAAAAGACCTTAGACCGGGAACTCCTGAGATGTACCTCCAAGTTTTCAGAACAAAAACTGAAACCCATAACATAAAAGTGAAGTCCCGTGAAATATCTAAAGTTTTCAAGTTTAAAACTGTAACTCTTTAGCGCAAAAAAGTCAAGTTTTCATAGCTGACGTCCATAGACAAAAACGACAGAATAAAGTTGCTTAATGAAAAAGGAGGGGAGCGCCGGCCCCGATCCATGCACGACAACACCGCAAGAGGATTATAGCAAGGCGGAGACATGGCGACAAGACGCGCCCAATGGACACAATTTCGGTCAGGACAAAGAAGGGAAACGAACGGCCTTTCATTTCCGGCTGATTGGATACATGTGAGGCTCCTGAGGACTGCGTCCGTGAGGGTCTGGGCAGATGTTCTAACTGATCATTGGACCTTGATTGTGGCACAAGAACCATCAGGGAAACCTCGGGACATGTTCGGATGAGAGTAAAGGCCAAAATGAGCTGAAGTACAGCTTTTAGTGGTTGTGGGAACTTCATAGTAACACAAGAACCATCAGGAAACCTCAGGATTTGCTTGGATGAGAGTAACATTAAAAAATAGAACTAGAGTACTCCGAGAGCGTATGCCTGCGTTAAGTAATAAGGCAGTGTTAACGAAAATTTTAAATTAATCTTGAAACTAGGATTTTCTTGTTACCATCGGTCAATTTTGTCGTTTGTGGCTCTTAACATAAATAACGGTATCTCTAATTCTCTTAAAGCTCCGTCAGTAACTTTTTGAGCCATGCCCTCACAAATACAAAGACGAACATATAGTCATACACAGAAAGAAAAGACCCGTAAAATACCAAGATTTGATCATTCGTGCCCTTAGCATTTTTAACAATTCCTACAAATTTCAAAAATATCTTTAAGTAACTCTTTGGGGTTATATTATTGACGATTAAAAACTAACACTGAGACAGACAAATGGAACAACAGATGATCATAAAAATTTGGCTTTTTATTCTTGCTAACAATTCGTGCAAATTTTATGAAGATCCGCCCATAACTTTGTAAGTTACGTTGCAAGGAAAAATGAGGCAAACAAACAAACGGCAAATGGATCTTCAACAAAAGTTAATGGCCTGTGCCTTCCAACATACCCAACAATCCCTGTAATTTTCAAAAAGCTCCGACCATAAATTTTCAATTTATCTTGGTAACAAACAGACACATACATACACATGCACACAATAACAGACAAATATAATGACAAACACCGACGAAAACGTGACCTCCTAGACGGAGGTAGAAATACACTCCAGTGATTCTCATACAGGTTACTAGACCTAAACTGCAACAGGACAATCAACAGGACGCCTTAACTGGAGTTTGTTTGGATGAGAATTAAGACAATAAAAATTATCTGAAGGAATGCTTCTACTATTCTTTTTTTTTTTTTTTTTGGACTTTAACTGTAACAGCAAAACTAAGACGGAGAAACTTGTCTTCTTCAAATGACAGCCTACGGCAAAATAATGATGCAGATAGATGAGTATAGCTCCCATCGTGCCTTGGCAGTGGCAGAAGAACCATCAAAGAAGCGAATATGATGACCCAGAGAGACGCTATAGGTAGTGGACACTACGAAAGAACTGGTCGGATAATCATGGATGGCATCTGAGGGGACTCTATGTAGCATCGATCCATTTAGCGGCGACGTAAGCATCAAATTTTACGCACCTGTACACTGCAGGGCCCCTCAGTACCAGGAGAAGAGACCACATCAATGGAAATGAAGCATAAAGACAATGATGGCACATCAGCGGGGCACTGAAGCGGTAGAATGTGTCGGCCCATACGAGCGGCTGTGCGCTTAGATTGGGTCCTGAATTCGTGCACACAGAAGGCTCATTGGCCACTGCAGATTATAATTAAGAAAATCATGACGAATAATAAATGTTACCCGAAATGGTAACCTATTATGGCGAACATAGATGCCAGAACTATCCCAAAACCCATCTTACAAGAGAAGTGACTTCGCTCCCCATGGGATGAACGCGAAATAGACTGGATTGATTTTAGAGCAACCGGCGTTGTTCAAAACAATAATATCGATACTGGACGGTGAAAATGTATAAAGAGCTGCTACTCGTACGTCTGAGCACGACTGACCGGCAAGAATCTTGTCTTTGACTCACGAAACAAACACGACAGGGCAGGTTAGACTGTTGGTAAGAACTCTACATCTTCTCGAACAGCTTAGCTTAATGCCGAACGGGTAGCAAGCAACCACAAACGCCAAAAATCTATTGCAAAATCGGGCACAGTTCCCCGGCAAGAAACCTCGACTTCGCCCCTCATGCCAAACACGACATGGTGGATTATATAAGTTTTTCTGGAATCTGCAGCTCTCAAACGAAGTTAGCTACACCTTCTTCTACTACTACTATATTCTAAATTAAAAATAACTAAAAAATGTCGAGTACACCAACCAAAGAATCACTTCGAGCACAACTTCCCCGAGTAGCAACAAACCGACTAGGGCCCCACGCGCCGAAAATGACAAGGAGGATTGGATGTGGTGGGAAGGCGTCAGGAGCTCCAGAAAATCCCCGCCCTCCAGCTTCCGGAGGTCGACGCAAGGGAGGCCCGCGTTAGCGGGTCCAAAAACTACCAGGAAAATTGTCTCAAATATTAAATTACGGAGGATCTGACGTCAAGAGATTGGCAGGCAGAGAGATTGAAGCGTTGGAATAAAAAAAATTTGCTTTCAATTTTTCTGCAGTAGAAAGAGAAATTTGTGAAGATGAAATACCTCGGTAAAAACACTGCAACGCAAGGAGAAATTTGAGAGAGTGAAATTCATTGGCACAAACACTGAAGAGAAAGAAGAACAAGTACGATTATATGAGAATGGATGTCCTCAGTATAAATGCTGCGTTGAGCGAAAAAATTATAAGACCGAAATTTTTGGGCAACGTCTCTTGGAATGAAGAAAAAAAAAAAGAAATTTATGAGACTGCAACGGTTTGGCAAACCGTTCACTGAATCATATTAAAATCGAGAATATTAAATTTCGTGAGTAAAACGTCTCCGGGTGAACGCAGAAATAGTGACGATAAAATTCAGCTGCAAAACACTTCTGCGAGAGCAGAGCAGCTGCCTGCGAGCTAGCATGAAATGGCGCTCTAAAATATATGGCATGCAGTATGCAAAGAATACAACAGTCGTTTTATTCGGCGAGCGGCACTACCAGGTTATCGTGACGCATCAGCCCCTTACACATCTACGACGAAACCTCTAGCATAAAATAGATTCTAGTTGATATTGACCACTGTAGTGAAGCATGCGTCAACATACGGAATGTCGACAGGGCGCGCTTTAATAAGACCACAGTAATTTGGGTTTAGATCAGGTGAGCACGGTGGCCAAGTCATCGGTTTCTCTCTTCAGCAATTCTATGTACATAAATCATAAGAGTATAGTATTATTACTATTTTATATCCAGTTTAACCACCGTAGTCGTATCTCATACGTTTCAGCAGGGAAATTCACTTATATATTATTGTTTATTTAATATGAACGCCCAAAATCCAGACTGACTGATCTATTTGAAAACTACGAATTTTTCATATTCTATGATTGTAAGCAAATTCGGTTACAGAGATAAACAGTGCACCACGATGGACTGTACAAGTATCTTCGGGTCTGAGGCCAGTTTAGAAAGCGCCGGCATGAAATTAATACCGCATAAGTACTCACGGAAATTGACAACCCGTAGTATAACAGCGTCAAAGGGCAACATTATGGCATGCACTGAGCACTCAGCCCCGAACAGACATTGTTACAGGGAACGGAGTGCGGACACACACTTACTGTAGCCTACACAAAACAGCTTCCGCTTTACTACAACGGTCTCAAATAGCCTATATTGCCCTGCAAATTTCCTCCATCGGTTTCAAATTTGAAGAGCTGAGAGGGCGAGCAAACCTCGCCACTCTAGGTAGGCCCAGTCTCTTCCAGATGTACCTACACTTAGAACGGAAATAATAGCTTTATCGCAGAATTGACCACATCTCGACTATTTGGCTATAAATTTCAGTGAAAATTTCACAGAAAGTTACACTTATGATGCTTAGAGTGTCTGTAAATTTTCGAACGATTAATCGTGCTGGTTCTAGAAAAGTTATGTTTTTTAGTCAATTTTACTAATTTCACTTAGCGGCGGTAATAGCTTTTTGAACAAAAAAAAAAAAAAAAAAATATTCACAATTTTATATCACCAAAGAAGCAAAAATGAACAACACACATGAGAAAAATATGCATTAAACCAGAAATCATTAATCAAGAGTTTACAATGACTGAAAAAGTCTTATTTGCCTACATGACCTCCATGACGTTTAATAACTTCAATAATCCTTGAATCCATGCAGCCAGTTAGTTTCTTTATTGCAGAAAGCGGAACTGCCCTTGCTGCTGCACCAACAGCATCCCACAAGACAGATTTTGAGCTGTACTGCCTTCCATGTGCGTAAATTTCTCTTTTCAAAAGGGCCTAGAAATTGTCAATTGGATTTAAATCAGGTGAGCACGGTGGCCAAACCATCAGTTTCTCTCCATGGAACCCCAAAGAGTCCAGAAATGCTGTGGTAGTACGGGCGGAGTGAGAAGGCGCATTGTCATGCATGAAAATCAAGTTTCGAAGCAACGAAAGGGGTATGTCACCCAGCCATGGGACCAAGGCGTTCTTTACCATGTCACAATATGATTCAGATGTAATTTTCACGCCATCAGGTACTCTAACCGGAGCTACAAGTCGATCCCCTGTGATACCAGCCCATGTCATAACATCACCTCCCTGTTGTAGACGTTTTACGCGTTGATGACAACTTCAGGTAGCACCCAACCCTTACTCCAACCATCAGGTCCATCAAGGGTTGCCCGGATTTCGTCGGTGAAAAGAACATGAATTTTCTCTGCCCATTCTATCCTCAAAATTTTATATCTTGAGGTCAGAGGAGGCAATTTCAGAGGTGATTTGACAGAAGCAATGGAGCAAAAGATATAATTTCTTGTGATTTTCGGCACTTCAGGCAGCCCAGCAGCCATAAAAATTGATTTACTTGTTTGATTTACTTGTATCAGTAACAGTCATTGAATGCTCAGCATCAGATGATCTGATCGTTTTTTCTGTGGTGAAGGGTCCTTCAAGAATGTCACTGTGTCAATATGGCGTCCTATTTTTCGGGCAATAACATCGGGAGAGCTGTCTTCAGCAGTTTCTTTGATGATAATTTCTTGCTCTTCGTTAGTTAGAGCTTTTCCACGTCACATTTTAGCAGAATATACAAGAAGCTATTATTGTCGTTCACATCAAAAAGAGAAAAATGCAAAGTGTTGTCAATCAGCAGACACCACAAAATGTAAACAAACTCAGGTGTTGCCATGAGATGCCACGATTTCCCTGCAAGCTATTATTTCCGTTGTAAGTGTGGTCTTTAGTAGCCGGGACAGGTCCAAGTTTCACTGAACACAAGTTCTGTTCTTCATTTGTTCCCATAGTAGTATCATGGATTGACGTGTGAACAGAATCAAATCCAAGCAAAAGAACATAGGTACCGTTTGTGAGGAGCAGTTTAAGAGCGACTCCTGCGCCAGNCGGGACAGGTCCAAGTTTTACTGAACACAAGTTCTGTTCTTCATTTGTTCCCATAGTAGTATCATGGATTGACGTGTGAACAGAATCAAATCCAAGCAAAAGAACATAGGTACCGTTTGTGAGGAGCAGTTTAAGAGCGACTCCTGTTACTCCTGCGCCAGTAATATAGATACGATCCCTTCTTATACCGAGACCATTAAATACCGGTGAGACTAATGGATGGTCGGATGGAAGCACAAGCAGAATAATCATATACCAAAACGTTACGGTCCCGGCGCCCCAAGTAGTAGTAGTACAAGTTTTACTAGCGCATCAGGGACACAATGTCTATATCGCGCCGAACTATTCCTGTGGTTTAACACAGGCTCGTGCGCCAGTATAGTAAGCGAAGTAAGTCTCGTTTTAAATTATCGATGATTTATGTCTCAGCTTTTCTGCCGGTAAGTCTCTGAGTGGTCAGTGCGCTACTGACAGGAAAAAGGCGTAAGTTGAGCATCTCTAACCCCCGGGCACGGCTAATCGCTTTCACTCAGCTACGCCACACAGGGGAAGGAAACGAAATACAAGAAGGTAGAAGTCTAGCGGGAATAGGTCGGCCACCTCGAGTAGCGACACTCCTCCCGAAACAGAAGGAGAAGTATCAAGAGCCTACCTAACTTTACAAAACTAACCTCGTCAGCAGGAACTGCAGCAAGCTGCAACATCTCCTACGGAAAAGGCACTCGGGACCCTTGGCTGTGTGAGGCCCAAATATATATTGTGGCTCGGAAAGGGCGCGCCAGAATATACCCTTGAGGGCCCCGTCGCCCCAAGATTATAACGTGATACATAGCGTGGCTGCAAACGGGCATGTTAATTATATACAGCAAGTAATAACGTATACGTAAGCACCCATTCATTGCATGTAATTAAGAGGCAGGTTAAGCTTCTTTGGACGTGTAGCCAACGCTTCAATGATGAAGAGTAAGAGATACGTAGTATGTCTAGCGAGACGCGTAGAATAAACATACAGGCGTATGTGCACACTGGGTCAAAGAGCATGAAAGCAACGAGTCGAGTTAGAAGACATCATTAGTAAAGGTAGGAGTACGAAAACGAAGGAAAACATAATGCGCGAAGTGCATAGTAAATCTTAACACAGGATCTAATAATACGAAGGGATGACAGATAGAGGAAAATAATTGCCAGTTGAGTAAAAAAAAACAGCATCCGGCATCATGCTTATGATGTCACTTAATATTTCATTCGCGTTATGGTTGAGGAGCATTTAGCGAGTTGCTTTGACGAGGTACCGTAGCCAATGTGCGACTTTTCGTCGTAGCGACCGTCTTCAAAAAGACGAATATGGAAACAAAATATCAAAATTGTGGTGTCCCAAATGAAGACATGGCACTAAGGTCGATTTACGAATAGTTTGCCAGTGACCTATAAAGTTGCGTAGCAGCTATCAGCGGTGTATTGCAACATTTGTACAGCCTGCTATAGTGGAGCGGAAGCGAGGGTGTATGGACGACAGTATGACGTGTATCTGTAGTCTCGCCCGAGGGCAGGGTCAGTTTGGGACAGAGGGCTCGGTGCATCTCAGTGTTGTCGCGTTGCGTTGTGCAATGCTTCAAGTTTCTGCGAGGATTCTACAACCGTGGACCATGTCCAGATGTCATGAAGCACATGCTAACAGTACCACAATTTTCCTCAGTGAAAAACGCAAGTTTAATATTTAATTACCCTATAGATGTGAAATTTTTGAAATTGAAAATAAAAAGTGCGTTTAGAGGAAGCTATGAATGCTGATAGGGTAGTTATCATGGTGAAACAAAAGTTTATTGTCAAATACAAAGGCATTTAGAGAAAAAAAAACGTCATTAATAATTTTTCTGGCAGATGATAACTCAAATTACAGTTGCAACGCATTTGTGAAGATTGGAGGTTATTACCTCAGCGAAGGAGATAATGTTTTTGTCGAGTTTGTCTATTTGTCTCTCTGTTTGTCTGCCATAAAGATAAATCATAAAGTTATGGAGTGCTCTACACGAAATTTACAGGGATTGCTAGCCATTGTAGGAAGAACAAATGAATAATTTTTGGTGAAAACTGTTCAGCCGTTTATTTGTTTATCTGCCTCTTTTCTCTTGGAAGCATAACTCAAAAAGTTATGCACGGATTTTTACGACATTTGCAGGAATTGTTGAGGACGTTACAAGGAGCAAATGACAAATTTGTTTAGTATTTGTTTGTTCGTTAGTTTCTACAGTATGTCTGTATGTTTGTGTTCTATATTGGGCAGCAACATAACTCGAAAAGCTAAGAACGGATCTTCATGAAATTTATATTAATTGTTAGAAATGTTACAAGGCATAAAATACAAATTTTGTTGATAATAAAATGGAAATCCTGGTTTCAGGACCAACTTGAATTTTTCGTTAACATTGCCTTGCTTGACAGAGATATGCGCTCTCAGAGTGTTCTTGTTTGAATAAAAGAAAATAAGAGAGAGCTCTGTCAATTGATCATATGCTCCAAAACATATGCCATTGCCTTTGACGTAAATAAGCGTAGCACTCAGCTACAGCTTGCCACGCTTCAGATGCCTTTAAAATATTTTAAGATACCTCAAAAAAACTGAGAAAAAATTAAGCTTCTGCTATAATAAACGTTCTGGGAGATCTGCAGCCTATCATCTACCTGCAGTAATAAAAAATTGTCATTAGATAGCGAAGCGGGCCTTTCCCGAAAAAATTTTTGGCTGCTACAAAAGTTGTTGCCTGGTTTTAGTCTTTTGGGGGCAGCCAAGAACACTGTTAGGGTTAAAATATCTCGGCAGTACCAGTCTACACCAGTTTCAACGGCGGCCAGAAAGATACAGAGCCCGAGAGACACGGCCAATAACCGCAACAAGGCCGCTTCAAGGCGAGGGCAACTCTTCAATTTCAATTATGTAAGGCAAATTGGGCCAGCGCTTCATTCTGGAGATACCGCCATGTGTGGCGAGCCACCGGTGTATGTGTGTGTGTACGTGTGTGGTATGTAAGCGAAAAGGAGGTCTGGATCCGATACACACACACATAAAAAATGTATCATCTACAAAACTTAGTCTCCAAAAGCTCTTACCTTAATTCAAACTCCAAAAAAAAAAAGGTCAGTCCCCAAGTATGGCAACATACCGTATGTACTATAGTTCATACGGTATGTTGCCTGACTATTTCTAATTTTCAGATAAGGCACACATTATAATACCGAGCGTTCATTCTTGTTCGCTGATCAATTTCTTCTTCTCGAGTTCGTAAAAATATAAATAATTTGGAATGGGTAATTTTTAAGGGAACTATAACGACGTCGTCCCTGCGTCGCCAGAACCAAGACAAGATTAAAATAAGCTGATTTTATTCGTTCCATGTTTAATTTTTTTTTTCAATGAGTGATGCGTATTTCTTTCAAGTATTACCTACTTAGCTCGCAGTCGAAAATTTCCTACCAAAGTAGACACCGAGTTAGTGAAGCTGGAGCTTAAACTAGCTTTTTCTCCAAATCTACGTATTCAAGAATTACACTGCAGTGTATATTTTTATAGTTCGAAGTTTTAATATTCGTCATAAAATTATTTTCATGCACCTCTTGCCCGTGTGTTTTTCTGTTTTCACTTATTTTTGAAAATCGTGATGCCGCCTTCTTTCACCCACAGGTGTCCGCACCACCCACGGATGTGGCCAGCTTTACTAATCGACATTCTACCTGGTGTCCTGCGATAAATGTTGAATTTTGGGGAGTTAACAATACATACTTTCAATCTTTTGGATCACCTTCAGTGTTTTCAAGCAAGTTCTTGGAAACACCCTCCTTACAGGATATACGAGCATTAATTTTAACGAGGAGCAGAGGCTCTTTCTTGTCATGGAATAAGAGAAAAACTTAACAATATGTAACATTATCGTGGGACACCCGGTACATTTAGTCAGCAAACGCAACCACCGTCAGTAAACGTATCCTAAGTATCGTTCTCATCAATAATTCACTTGTAGTAGGGCTAAACTTTTCGGCCCTCTAAAATTCTATTTACGACTGCATTGGCCAGGGTTCTGATCTACTTTTATATGTAATGACGTGGTACTTTTATTTAGCCCAATTTTATAGCTACTAGGTGAAAATTCAACTTGACCTTATCTTACACAAAGTGGGTGAAAACATGTACATATTATTATTATTAGGGTACTGTTATGTTTCAAGTTGTGAGTGAGCTCTTTGAGTTCGTCCGAGTATTCAGTTCTGAGATTTATCTTTGGTGGAGAATATAAAGTTGGTCGGGCTATAGTGCGGAGTGGTAAAGGAACAATGTTAAGTTGTTATTATTATTATTTAAAACTTATTAATATCACTTATAAAAGTCAGTTGCAAGTCATTAGCAGCTAAGGCATTGCTACTTGGATGGGACTAATTCTTCTGCTCCAAGGTGTAGACAACTAAGGTTCAATATCTACACAATTAATGCTAGTCGTGCTTAGTGCGCATCACATAATTTCCGGCACACACATTTACGATTAAGTAACTGGCTGTGTTCTGCTGACCACTGAAAGGTTGGGAGCTTCATTATATTATCCGATAGAATATCTGTATGCTTGTGAGGCAGGCAAGCATACGAGCCCAAAGTTACAGTGGCAGTTTGAGTAACAAACTAAGAATAGTGCCTTACGCCGGATCTATCTATAAAGATCTCGCGTCTCTAAACTTAAGATCTTCGCTCGATGTAAGATTCGGTCTGATGAATGCCAGTCCGATTTTTGCCTTCGCTACCGCTGAAGACCATTTCCAGTGTTCGTTAGAAACATCATGTCCCACATTAGTAAAAATGTAGATAGCAATGCGTTTTACATGTATCTTTAATATGTTGAGCTAGAATATACAAATGTATGAGCAACAAGCAGTCGTAACAGACACCATATAATGCACCTCTAGAAAGTACATACGACAACAGCCGCAATCATAGATGGTTTAAGTGTACAAACAGCCTCAGAAACTGTGTTGCAAAAGAAAGATGAGGCATTATACCTATTGAATCTGTTAAGAAAATAAGTAATTTAAACTGCCAATTGCATACTACCAAACTGCTGGCCAACACCACGTCATCTGCACACCGACCAACTAGAGGGGGGGGGGAGGTACCCCGATTGTCGCCCATGACAAGCAGTAGTCTAAATTTACCCAAGATGAGGTCTCCGACGGGACCGATAACTAAACTTCAGCTTTTCTATGGGACCGTGCCGCCTAGCTGTAGGCATGTCCACTCGTAGAATACATTATTTGTTTTCACTCCATCATACTCGCTGTGTATGGGGTCTTGCTTCTACTGTACTGTATTTCTAGAAGGCAGACAGAGCCCACGATCCTACATTAACCAGATCGGGGTAAGTTCCCGCGAGAAAACAGCGGGACAAAGAGCCATTGTATCAAAATAGCCCCGCTGGGTTAAAATAATGTTCTCCCTTAAAACCCGAGTACACTCTTCCGGGATTTGTCTAGTGTTTGGTGGTTTTTTCGTACCAAATTGTAAAGACTTTGAAAAACTATTCCGTTAACAAAGTGACTGAAGCGAAGTGGTATACCGATAAGTTTTCTAGCCCAAGCAGTAACAAAAACTTCCCTCTAAACCACATCAGCTAGTGGTAGCCAATCCAGTTATGACCAAAATATATCTTCCCAGAACTTCGATTAAATGTATTCAAGGCATTATACTTTCCTAACAATCATCGTTAACGATGGGCGTAAACCGAAAACTTTTTCCGTAACGACTTTCAGTTGCATTAAATCTAAAAAAAATGCAATCGTCAATATAGGGGGACTTGCTTAATGAATGTGTAGTAGAAATTATCAAACGATCGTTACGGTGCTAACTATGAGGCAGAAAAAACTACAGAACTACGTTGAACTAACAGCGGCGACTGCACAGCCACAATACATCGTGTGACACATACGACGCTGCACTGCGTACAGATACCACACATCCGCTCCAGCTCCATACAGGACACAGAGACGTATAGATGCGCAGATAACTTGTAATGCACTCATCGATATTTTCAGGACTCTACCGCCAACGCTCAAGCGAATTGTATCAGATGGATAGCAACTGGATAGCGAAAAAATATATACGACCTCATAGTAGCAAAGATTTTTTTCCTGAATTTTTCTTCGTTTGATGAAACAGCTTCTCGCTCGAGTAAAACACTTCGACTAATGTGGAATCAATGCGTATCTAGGATATGGAGTACAAATTTAAGTTATCAGCGATACTTGACGGCCGGCTAAAAAAAAATATTTGTTTCTACATATCACCTAAAGAAAGGGTTGCGCTGCTCAGCAGAATGTAGGCCGGGAAAGCTCATCTCGTATATCCTTTTACGTTAGCAATGATCATAAATGGTCACTCACCAGGTGAAGAGCTACAGTGTCAAAAAATAATACCGTCGTTTACTCGCTCCGACAAGCAAACCGAATCTGCGACGTTAACCAAACACAAACTAAATAACACTACATCGTCTTGCAGAATTAACAGTCTGCAACGGACGTTAAAAAAAAAGCTAAAAAGTTACGCACAACTGCAACAGACGCTTGGCACGCGTGGGAAGTTTTGAGGCAAACCCTCTAGAAAAGCTCGGCATGCAGAGGTAATGCCGCTAGAATATTCATGGAACAGCAATACTTCGTTACGGGCCGACACTTCGCTACGCGTCTTCAAAAGAAACTCGGAATTTGGAAATGACGAGGCGTCGTCGGTTCTCATTAACGGGAATTCCTAGGGCGAGCGCCTCGAGGGTTCTCTAAATTTGCAGTTCTTAAAGGGACAAAAATGCCGAGCAAGCAGATCCTACGGGGGAAGTTCCGGCGAAGTCTGTGACTTTTGTGCAAATCTTCGGGGTTTCCTTCGGCGGGCCAGTGCTGGGTTTGTTTTAAGGTCCGGGGCGCGGCAGCAAGGGTAAGCACAAAGCTGCTAAAGGTGCCACTGATTGGCTTGGCATAGTTGAGCTCACTAGACTTGCCTTGTCTCACATTCATAGAGGAAGGAGCATTTGTTTGGCCACTCTGAATCGTGCTGTAGGTGTTACACGCAACTCGGTTACGCTGCGATGGCTAAAAATTTCACTCACGGAAGACGGTCAGTTGTCGGAAGTCTCAAGCATAACCAATCAAACAAGGGGTTAACAACAAACTCGCTTTCGCAGGCCGAAACTGGTGGACATGTCTGGCGTCCGGAGAAGTCAAGACTACAGGACTTAGTTACACCGACGCATCGATGACGCCTTAGGCTACACCAATATTAAAACTCGCTGAAATGAACCGCAAACTGGTTAGGCTGGTAACAGCGTGGTGTATCTTATGCAGGGGCCACACTATGACATTCGTACGAGCAACGCGCAACTCACTCAGACATTTAGTTGTGGCTCCAGAATCCCTTTTACAATCAGAGACAGAAATTTTCACAACAAGGTCACAAGTCATCTGTGTTGCGGCATGCGTCGCGATCAGAAGGAGGGAGGGAATAAAAGAGAAAATTCATCGCAGTTTTTCACTAGCCACTCTTCTTAAAGGCTCATTTTCTGGTATTCACAATTAGTTTGCTGTAAAGAAGAAAACGGCAAATGTTGTTGACAATGTCACCAGTATTCCAGTCCCCAATGTTGATGAAGGAAAAACAGACCCTAAAAATTCAATTGGAATCGTTGTTGAAAAAAATCACACGAGCTGTACAAAATCGCAACCATAAATGGTGTGCTAGACGGAAAATTTAGTAGAAATCAATTCGACATTAGCGAACACGCTCGGTACTCCATTGAAGATATGGATATGCACAAGACACTTCCACTGAGAACAGCAGTCCAGTTGGTTTCTATACTTGCGGACGTCAAGGTTTTGTGACGTGTAACTGTAACGGAACAAGATGTCACACAAACAGGTGCAAATGCTTTTAATCTTAAGTGAAATGTAACTCAAGAAGCCATTCCACACTGCCGTGTAACAACACAGTGTAACAGATGACACCTTTAGTACTGTCTTTGATTTTTAAATATCAAATTTTTACGAATAAAGATGCGTTGAAAATAAATGACTATCAATTTTTATCATATTTCATTTCACATTTTGTATGAAAATTTGTAACAAAGAAGATGTGATAAAGGGTACTAGTCAATAAACATATTGTTCACAGGACTATTGGAGCATTGGAGGGGGAGGGAACATCATAAGTGACAACAGATTTCACTTCATCCCTTCATTTTCCAGTTTAGGGAATATTTATTTATAAAAATACCTCCAAATTTCAGGTAATATGTATAATAACTGAAATTTTTAGGCATTATGTATATTCCCTGAGTGAAACAGGTAATAAATGTATAAGCTTGTTTTTCAGGGAATATACATAGGCCTATTAACTTATTATACGTATTACCTGTAACATATATATACAAATATCCTTGTACGGTACTACCTACTGTGCAGCAACCACACGTTATAGTACTCACTCGCAAATCACAGCGACATCTTTCGTAACCAACTGCAGACTAAATTGCAGTAGAATACCAGACCTGCCTCAGATCTGCTAAGTGCAATAAGGAATATTTGCAGACAAACCAAACACTGCAGCAGTTCGCGCTTCGTTAGACTGGCTAACAGAAAACGGTGATTGCGGGGCGTGGAACATATTCTCGGGAGCTCAAAATGGGCTCCATTAAAGGAAAATGGAACCGTTACATTGAAGAGCTCGGTACTTAGACATTCAAGCATTTGCACTTGGATGGTGTACCGTTCGCAAAACTAAAGATGTTTTCATTTATTTCGGACTGTTTTTGTTTCTTAGTACAGTAAGTCGCTACCGATGATATTTTCTCATATCACTATCGCTTTTGCTTCTCAATTAATTCGCTAGTAACTGTATTTTCATCTGATATCGTTTGTGCCTCTGAAAGAAATCGCTGCATCTGATGGGTATCTTAGTGTAATAGTTATAGTTAGGAAGTTATAGTTAGTAAGTTATAGTTAGGAAGTTTTTAGTTAGGAAGTTTTTAGTTAGGAAGTTATAGTTAGTAAGTTATAGTTAGTAAGTTATAGTTAGGAAGTTTTTAGTTAGGAAGTTTTTAGTTAGGAAGTTATAGTTAGAAAGTTTAAACCTCCGTTTCCGAGCAGAATGATATCACAGAAAAAAAGCAAGGGCCAGATAGTATACCCAGAGAAACGGGGAACCCATGCACGAAGGTGTTCCCATACAGGATCAACGCGCATGGGAACAGCAAGTCGGGAAAGAAGAGGAAGAACAGAATAGAGCATGAGCAAGTAGGAGTATGAAATCGGGAAGGCAACAAAGTGGGAACGAAAGAGAGACGCCCCGAAGGCCTAGCTAATGGCTGAGGTAACTTACACGGGCCCCCTGGGGCTGCCTGGCCCCATAGCACAGAATGGACGAACCAAAACATAGTAAAATATTACCAGCTTTGATTTTTAAATATTTTGCTATTGATATCTTCATACAGCATTGCCGCTTTTGATCCCTCAAATAAATGTTTTTAACTGTGCGTCAAGGTGATATTACGTCCCTAATAATTAACCCACACTAAAAGCTACAGAAAATATAAAAAGTAGATTTCTCGTAACACGAGGGCTCTGGTGCAGTCAAAAGTCAGCAATAAATTGCAAAATACACTCCCTACCTACCGCATTAACATATGGCATAGTGCTTTCCAAATTCATCAGATTCGTCTATAACTGCATGCATTTCATGTACCGTATAGACCAGCTACCCCTCGCTTTCTCTGTGTGACAAAGGTTTGGGTTAACCACATCGCGATGCTGCGAGTTGTGGCAGCCCGTCAGAAGTCTAGCAGCATTACTGAGCATGGAAGAACACACGTGTGTAAGGTACCTACTCAGCATGGAAGAACACACGTGTGTAAGATACCTACACAGCATGGAAGAACACACGTGTGTAAGGTACCTACTCAGCATGGAAGAACACACGTGTGTAAGGTACCTACACAGCATGGAAGAACACACGTGTGTAAGGTACCTACTCAGCATGGAAGAAC
>LQNS02278087.1:10981107-11008495 GCA_001587735.2 Parhyale hawaiensis
CTCAGCTGCTCTATCGGGAATGGGTCGGTTGGTCTATCTACCGATAGTTAGCTTATCTCATCTTCTCCGTAGATGCGTTGACGCCAAGTACGGCTGTCTTTATTTCGACTCCCTGTGTGGGAGATGTGATTTCACAGTATGGAACACTTTGGTACCAAGAAGCGAGGAGAGGTCTGGGATGGGATTCCTAATTTGGCTCTCGGTACTGATTACTTCTGTTCTTTACACTAGATTTTAAAAATTATATAATTAGGGCAAAAAAAGGAAATTTTGTTGATGCACTGTATCAATGAAAGACAGTAAATCAAATATTAAAAATAAACCCCATTAGCTACTACTTTCATTGTACCTTTTTCAATATGGCAGCGACCCAGAGACCAGTAAGGGACCAAAATGTACGCAGACAGCGTCTTCAGTATGAGAATAGGTGCTTTGAGTCCTCCTATTATCCCGGCTACCAACTACTCTTCACTAAATACCACTTACAATTCAGTTAAGTAAACATAGTTTTTGCAACCTGAAATTCAGTAAATTCAATTTTCTTTTCTTCAAACATGCACGCAATTTTTTTTTTTAGCAGCGAATAGGAAAACTCTCAAAGCAAGCTCCATCTATAACCCCTATAAAAAATGGATAGTCTAACACTAAGCACCAAGTTTCGTCTAATATTTTCTTTGCCGCTTGAAATGGTGATATTTCTGCTATTATTATTATTGTATATTGTCAATGGCGAATTTTTAATCAAATTTATGAATCTAATCTCTAGACACCATGCATTCCAATAATCTTGGTCTCAAGATTACATTCCTCTTTGTCACCCAACGAACGAAGACCAAGATCACATTCCTCTTTGTCACCCAACGAACGAAGACCAAGATTACATTCCTCTTTGTCACCCAACGAACGAGAGTGAGAAATATCTTTAAAGATTTCAAGTTATCTGAGTACTAGCTATATCTGACAAGACAGCAAACAATACAGACAATAGGCCCAAGTTACAGGATGATACATGCATGGCACAGGTAACATGTACACAAATTATATAACTAAAACTACATAGTACAATTTTTCAAAACAAAATATCATAGCACATCATAGATGTTTTCGAAGCACTTATCTCTTGGGGAACCAAAATTCTTCAGGAAAAAAGACCACGATATAGCCTCAGTTTAGGTACATTAATATCTAAAAATCAGCATCCTGCAAACGAAGCTGTAGGTATATAGTCAGATGGGGTAAGACACGACCTCGGCTATCGGGGGGTAAGGAACTACCGCGCCCTTACAGGCATTCAAAAAGCGTTGGATAAAATTTGAAGGCAGAATCTGTTGGGGCATTTATTTCCAGTCATTTCAGAGTTTGTTTCAAACCTGTACTTTTATCCAGCGCTTTTTGAATGCCTGCAAGGGCGCGGGTCGTGTGTTACCCCATCTGACTATATAATTATGCTTCATACATTTATTGTATAATTCCCTTGTGTGTACTTAATAAAATTGATAAGACTAATATTCCAACAAGATTTGATACTAATAGGATAAGGTGATGAAAAGTACCGTGTGTGCGTACAGGGAGCAGTAACGGTTATACTGAAGGTAGTGATAAGGCTATTGAGATAAGAAAAAGGCAGTTGATTGAGACGGTATTAGACAGGAGAATAGAGCAAACAGCGAAGCGCGCACCACAGCATTCGACAGGCAGAGACGCTTAGTAATTCACAAGCCCTTCGTAGGACTAAAACTAAGTAGTGGACGAGATACCCTACTGTGCTAATCCAAACTTCATCTTTATGGCAATATTCGAAGAGTGTAGGAAAGCCGCGCCAACTCTCTATGGAGGTTTGAATGAGCGAATCGATACTTTGTAAAACGTTGTTTAAGCCCTAGACACAGCTACGGTGTTTTTAGAGAGAAAAAGGAAGGGACAAGTAGTATGTCGATAGATACGTGGAATCATTGCACGAGGGTGGTCCCACACATGATCAACGCGCATGAGAACAGCAAATGTGGGGTAAGAAGAAGAAGAAGAAGAACAGAACAAATATTGTCAATTATAGCAAATACGGGCAGGGATATGGATACCACCAACACACGATGCCCGAGAGCTTAGTTCTCGCTCAATGTAACTTCTGGGGACCCTCTTGCATGGGGCGCGAATTCCAAGTACCGGAAGATGAGCAAACGAAACCATAGCGACTCGATGGTATGGTGTGATTATTCAAGATAGTTTAAGCCTGCCTACATCACTAATCAGCTGTATTAAAAGAGGAAAAGGAAGAGACTTATAGTATGCCAAATAATCGTGGCACCCATGCACGAGGGTGTTCCTACACAGAAACGACGCCCATGGGCATAGCATGTTGGGAAAGAAAAGGAAGAGCAGAAGGAAGTAAGATCACGAGGAGGAGGAGGAGTATAAAATCGGAATGAAGCACAGTCGGTACGGCGGACAGAGGTATACCGACAAAATTATCTATCCTGTGTTTTTTTTTCTTTGAAGGCGTCAAATATTTAGCGCTCCATAGCCAAACATCCCTGTTAGAAAATCAGAACCATTTATCCCGTGTTTACGAGCATATATATAGTGGCCGGTATCTTATGGGAGCAGCGCCTCCATGGGGACCTTGTGAATTACCTTACTCTTAACAAGACCTTCTTTTCTTCGCGCCCGCTTTGCTTCTGTCCACTTACACCTCCCCCCCCCCAACTATTGATGCTTCCTTCTGTTCTTCCTCGTTTATTCCGACTTGTCATTCCCATCCGCGTTGAACTTGTGCGAGAGCAACCTCATGCATGAGTACCACGCTTCTATCGACATGCTGTTATGTTCGTTCCTCTCTTAGATCGTTTTCATTTGAAGAAGGAGGTTCAAACTATTCAGTATAATAATATTTAGAACGCCTCGTAACGTTGAGACCCCTACCAGCGATGGGTGGTGGGGTGAGGCAGAAAGCGCTGAGTCAGTAGTTTCGGCATTTTCACATCTAGGTCACTCACCTGGCTACCCCAAGATTTTGTGGTTAGAGCTCAAGTCATTCTAGCAGTTTTTAGGAGGAAAGACATACATTCATATATATATACATATATAAAGATGTACCGAAAAATTCTACCTGCTTTTCTTAAACGAAATTAAGGCATCACATTAAGTCTGGAGAGCTGTTTTCAGGGTCAAACAAGACGCCAGATACATAAACTTCACATTTAATTAAATCTACTGCTGTTAATTGTGTATGCCAAACTAGGAAAAACTGGGACTGCGCAACTAAACCGTCAGCAATTCGAACGTGTGAAGGCATTGCTACGTAGAAAATGTCGAGCCCTAGGAACAGAAAAGGAGTCATTTAGTAACACCATAACGCTAGACCCCTTGTGCCGCACAACCTCAACAAAAAATAAAGTTCCATGGTTTAGAGGTTCTTCCTCGCCCTCCATACTCACCAGACCTTGCTCCATCAGATGTTCACTTATTCCGTTCTTTAGAGCATTCCAACAGCGCAATATAATTCAGAAATGGTCACGAGGTTGAAGCGGAAGTTAATTCTTTGATTTCTTTTTTCTTTGAAAGACGGAATAATAAGCTCTCAAGTTGATGGACAGAGGTTATATCTAATGGTGGCAACTACTTTGCTGAGCTACTTGGTCAGGAATATTTGCTGCCACTCATTATTCCCAACAAAAATCGGGACAGGACTCTCTGGTAGTTACCCCTAACATAGAGACACAGGACATGAGCATCATCAATTCATGCTCGGGTGATAATAAAAAAGTGGGCAGCATCGAATAAAAAACGGGTAAATAAAAATGGCTCTAGAATTCCGCTTCGGATTTAGCCCTTACCGTACCGTACTCTATACTTAGAATCATTTTCAGTAGGTAGGAATAGCACTAATTGAAAGTGGGCCCCTAGATCCATAAGGCCAGAAAAGGGTTTAGCAAGTTTCCTCATTGGAAGGGCAAACCTTAAGTCTAGACAAGATGTGATACCTTCATCTACACAGAGAGAAATCCTTATACCGGTAGTTTACAATTAACTTCAAAGATGTAAATCTAAAAAGAACTCCTGTTAAATTTACACTTTTTAAAAGTAATTATAAATTTCCGGTATCAGGAACTTCTTTGTGTACACCGACCTCACGCACCCACCTTCTGTTGTACCTCTCCAACTCAGCCAATTTTTTGAATCAACATATAAAGCCGATTAAAGTATCAGGGTGTCACACTGGACAGTTGCACACACAATACACACGGAAATAAAGGCGCTGGAGCTGCATCCGGTATCGATCTGTCGCTGAGCCCCTCGCTGCAACGCAAGGGTTCGATAGGACAGGCATGATCTGAGGGTTCTGAGCGAGGGATGTGTGCATACCTGCCACACCCAGTGTTGCCACGCGCGCTCCCTTACTTAGCACAGTTCTAACGCTCTATACAAGCCAAAAACATGCACCGTTTACCCTAATTATAGGTATCAGACTATCTCACTTGGCTACACGAACAATTTGGGGTTCCTGGTATTTATTGACGAATTTTGGGAGGTCGTGATCTCCACTTGGGAAGTTATGAGAAAACAAGCCATACGCTCCGCAAACTTGCTAAAGATTAACAAAATAAATAACCATGTCTAACGAATTATTGGAAATTAAAGTACTACTGAAGATTGCTCAAGCATTTTACAACGAAGCCTAATCTTATTATAATCTTATTATTATCTAATTATAAATTATTCTAACACAACCCGTCTAATCAAATGCACGTCATGTGAGCGAACGCACCTCGTCTGACGGAACGCACCTCGTCTGACGGAACGCACCTCATTTAACGAAATGCCTCGCATCTGACCCTAAGCACTTCGTCCAGCCCAAGTGCAGCTCGCCTCACAGAAAACACCTCATCCAAAAGAACACAAAGCCACTGAGCGGCTATTCACTTCATGCATGTTGGGGAACGCGACCCTCACTTGGGGTCACTGGACGGTGAGAGGCGAATCTTCAGATAATCCGAATGTTTTCTAACACAACAACGGGTCCCTAACTTCCCCCTCCCCCAAATCCCCACGGATGCCAGTAGTCTCCACGCATATTTTGATTCTGATCGCGTGTAGGCCGATGCGTCAAATACGAGAGAAAGCTTGGCTGTATTAATCTCTGGTTCGAGTATACCTCCATATGTCACCATACTCGATTCCAAAATATATATACTAACCCAATACTATTCTGCCACTAGTATGAAGTGAAGCCAATAAACAAAGGCTGTGTACCTGCTCGATTGAATCTTCCTACTGCACTAAACGAACAAATTAAACAAAAAAAAAAAAACATTATTTCTCCTCATAAGGTTTCCAGTGCCATATATACCTCGATCTTCAACATCGTCACAGAGCACTGAACGACGTATTGGAATCAGTGTTCCCAGCGTTACAATACTTGGCAGCACTTTCTTCACAAGCTTCACCCATCGACTAGATCCCGCTTGCCCCACACCTTCGTTATCTGTAGTCAACAGACACAGTATAGCGCGCACTGGGTGTGCCGTATCTCGGAGCGGCCACCCTCTTCGCCCCCCCCCCTTCACTTTTGGAGACATGATCTGTACCTCATAAAAGGTTTAAGTTTCCAGTGTAATACTGTAATAATTTAAATCAGATCTGACACCAATAAAATTTGATTTAGTTTGGACATCAATAGATTCTGACGGTCCCAGGAATCTCTGGATGGATTCCAGCATCCCCATGGAAATTCGAGCGCGCCACTTAAAGCAGCCCTCCTCTATACGAGACGGATCATAGATTTAGGTAGCTGCATTCAGCATTCACTTTCATATATTTTTTCCTATAGACGATGCAGAAAAAAAAGCTTTGGAGCACTCGAAAAATAGCAATAAATTGAAGTCGTAGAAACGGTTGAGTCAGAAGTAGAGATACGCATCGCTGCAATCCAATTACACAACGTGTAGAAGAAACTCAGCGTAGTTCAATTATCCTGTGACTTGCAGCCGACGATTCGGCCGTAGAACTCGTCGCACAAAGTTAATTTCAGTCTCTCACTGTAACAGCGCTATTAATACCATTCAGAAAAGTGCAAAGTGCGCGTTCTAGGGTTAAAATATTGTACGATGGCAGCGAAACCATTTTTTCAGTTCGAAAAAAAAAATCGGTCTCGACATGGCCTATATGCCATACATTGAAGTAAATTAGAGGTGGGTCGGATGTCATTTTTTGGACATTCGCGGATGCGGATGCAATTGCGGATGTTGCCATCTTGACATTCACGGATGCAGACGAAAAAAAAGCTGCGGATGTTCCGCGGATCAACATGCCAATGTTCGCCCCCACACAAACACACACACCCCCTCTCACGACGGCAGTTTATACAACACTTGGGGAAAGTACTTAGATGGTGCTTTGTTGACAGGGACAGCGCTTGAACACATTTCAATCCAAATGAGAATTTGCTGTTATCAGCACTATGGATGAGCTTATGTACAGTGATAAACCTGCGCATCCGCGCCGCCGTTGCTGCGGATTTTATAGTTCTGACATCCGCGGATGCGTGTGCGGATGTCAAAAAAGGTGCGGATGTTCCGCGGTTGCAAATATTCGCCCATCACTAAAGTAAATGTTACGTTAATTAATTAAATGTTAGTAGAGGCTTTCGTTCAGCTAGAATAGATACCTGTCCTAAGATATAGGCACAATATTCCTACACCTCAGACGAGCCATGTACTGAACCAGCAGCCAAAAAATTCCATACCCCAACCGCACAGACAGGGCTTAACGGCAGAAAACAATAGTAATCTTTGGAAGTGGCCAGCAACTGCCGTCAGTAAATTTCCCATGCTTCAGATAGACTGGATAAATCTATACTTCAGTAGGTCCTAAACAAAACTTCAGGTGTGACAGAAAGTGGGCAGACTGAACACCATCATAAAGACAGTTCTATATTCATCTGTTTGTCTATTTATCTCGCTATTTACTGTTACTGCCTCCGTAAATGAGGCTATAGTTTTTGTCGAGTTTGCCTGTTTTTTTTTCTTTGTTTGTTTGTCTGTCACAAGACAACTCAAAAAGTTGTGAACAGATCTTTACGTGACTTGATTAACTTTTGGTAAAGATCCGTTCAACTATTTCTCTATCTGCAGCTGTTTCTTAGGTAGCATAACTCGAAAAGTTATGGACAGATCTTTATAAAATTGTCACAAATTGTTGGGGTTCTCGGAAGTAAACGACCAAATTTTTATGTTGATCTCTTTGCGCGTGTTTCTACTTATTATCATAACGTGATTAGCCCCTTTAATTACCTCGCTATTTTCCATCACCCTTGCAGCATTTGCCTAGACCGTACATGCCATATCTTTGATATGCTATACCACCGGGACACGGGGGTGTAGTTCGCAACAGTTTCAGGCCAATGCGACAGTTGACGCTCAGCTTCGCGGTAATTTAGTGAGCACGGACATATGGAATGCATAGCGCTCCACTGGAGCTCACATGATCTCCTAGTGACGTAGCGCAAATGGCTTAACGAGGAGCGAAACTCACTGCAATTTCTGGTAGCATCACAACCCATTTAATCCATTAACAATGAGAGTTGTCAATGCACTGCTTTGCTATCATTCATGACGAAGGCAACTACACTCTTATCTAAGCGAAGAAACAAGTGAAATCAAATAAATAGAGAGCACATGAACAAATGAAGAAAAAAATCAAGGCAATCAAAAAGACACAAATAAAGCATGACGGTCTTCATTCTGGTGGTTGATTCAAAAATTATATTATAGGACCATACTACTACCATAGAAGGAGGTTACAGTAAGATGTTCTAAAAGGTGTTCAATAATTAGTGTAAGAACCTATTTATTCGTGCATACTTTTAATTAATACTCCATCTCCAGACCCCAATCCCCTTGACTCCATTATTTGGTCCAAATTGGAGAGCAAGGTCTCAGCTTCTCATTACGAAAGTGTGGAGGATTTAAAAGCAACACTCTTAAAGGAATGGGCAAAAATTCCCCAAGCTATCATTCGTCACTCGTGCAAAGCGTTTGCAGCGTTATCGATGCCGACGGAGGCATTTATTTTGAATAATTTATTAATATTTGAAATGAAAAATACTCAACATATATATTTAGGTGTGATTTGTATATATCGATTTATTTAGATAATGTGGTAACTGGTAAAAAAAAATTTGTAACGATAAATTTTGCACACCTTATATAAGCTTAATAGCAACTTTTTGAACTTTAAATTAAAACGGACCTAGTTTATATAGAAATGTTTGAACAGTAAACTGTAAATATGTAAGCTTCTGCAAATAACACTGCACGGTCTGGTCGCAACCTCAGGTGAAGAATTACCATACAGTAACGCCAGTAGTATATACATGGGTTAATCAAAAGGAATATCCCGCCGAAGAGCTGGATGACGTCAGTATAGAAATCACAACGGAAGAACTGAGTTCCCGCCACCACAAGGGCAGGAAGCCCGTGTGGTCACATGTACTGCAAACGGTTAAGACACCAACACAACCTTGAAATGAGGAGCGGTAGTGGGAGAGATAACGAGCGTGACCATTAGGAGGGAGGAACGGGGGTAGGTGAGGGAGATCGAACTGGGGGTGGCTGGGTGCACGGTGGTGCGGTGCCATGACGTAACGGTGGGGTCTTCTACTCTGGCATCTTCTGCCCCAGCGACCATGTTGATAATAGTAGTTATAGTCCGACGTTTAAGCCTCCGTTTCCGCACGAAAACGATGTCACATAGCAAAGGACAAGGACTATGTCGATAGAAACGGGGAACCCATGCATGGAATAGGGTTCCCACACAGAATCAACGAGCATGGGAATAGCAAGTCGGAAAAGTAGAGGAGAACAGTAGAAAGCAAGATTAGTAGGAGTAAGAAATCAGGAGGAAGCAAAGTGACTTTCGAGAGCCAAAATAATCAAATGCACTAGCACGAAAACTGAAAGGTTCTCAGAAGTAATACAGAATTTTATTTGAGACATAGGCCTAATACCAAGAGCTCAGCTTTCATGAAACTCTTGTTTCTCGAACATCAACTTCGAAAGATCAAACTGTTCCAATTCAAAGGAGAAGCTACTTAGCTAATTAAACTCCAAAGCAAGCAAAGCTTCAGCTTTAACAGCGACGCTAAAGCAAGCTCGACGGTGCATCTCAGCCAGTGCACAATGCCACCGCTGCATTGATCTGTGCTGTACTGTAATTTACTGCACTGTGCCGCTCAGCAGTGCACTGCACTTCACAGTACACTCACGCACGCACTGCACTTCACAAGCACCGTACGCACCCAATCAATACACATTAGTGTATTCACGCACAGCACGTGCATGGTGACTCATACTCACAAGACGTGACGTTGGTCAATAATGTACACGCCGGATGGTCCACCGCTCGATACTGCCCCGCTAAACCTGGGTATTCAGTTGCATGGCTGAACAACTTATGTCGTCCGTGTACATCGGGTAATAAAGTGATAGGTAAGGGCTGGCAGTCCTAATATGACGGCAACAACTGCACGCAGGACATGGTGGTTAAACTAGGACTCTAAACATAATAATAATGCACGTTTGCCACATTCCCATTGGCTACCAAACAATACCGCAAAAGAAATCTGGAATTGGCTGAAATTTAATCGCAGTTGGATCCTTGCTACAGACAGGGAAAGTGGTAAAAATCTGCTATTTACTTTTGAGGTCAACTATGCATGGGACGTAACAGCTCTAATGAAGTAACTTTAATCAGAGAAAAAAGAGACTACCGATAATCGATAAAAAAAAATGGAATCCGAATAATGTGGCGCACCGTAACCGCGAAAAAAAAATACTGCCAATGTAGGTACATGTGACGCACCGAGAGCAACAGATTTATAAAAGGGACGCCTTTCATATTCCAACCTGAGAGAAAACATAAGGTACCTCGCAGTAGGTACCTTCACCACATTAAGGAACTTATTTGCTGGTAATTTGATGCTCGAATTTCTTCTTATATCTTTCCTATGGCGTTCAGCTGGTGAATTTTTTCCAAACTAATCTTTGCCATCGGGACGGATAGTACCAAGCAAACAGAATTACTAATTTACTATATAGTGGATGAGGTCCCTGGAATTCTACCGTGCGTAGTCAACGTTATTCACCATTACGCTAGCACTATCATCATTACTGAAATTAATACGACGAGACATGATAGATATAGATAGGTACAGCCATAGACCACACCATACCGGTGCTTATGTTGTATGGTGTGGTCTATAGGTAGTACAGCATTACATGTAGAAGCTCCTGTTGCCAAGTAATAATGTGATGCTGCGTAACGCTGAGGGCGCTTGGCGTAGTATGCTTCCAAGGGCCTCACACAGAAGTTAGTTTAAACTTCAACGGTCATTGCAACGGCGTTTCAGCAACGAAAAAGGACATGCAGCACGTACCGATCGGACCAACTTAGAGACGTAGGGACCCAGGCCTGTACTTTGGGAGGCCTTGGTACAGTGCTCTAGTAGGCTGTTTGTACATGGTATTGTATTAGCAAAGCCTGGAATTGCCTTGATCATACATATTGCTAGGCGTTGCAAACGGTAGGTCATTCAGTAGGATGCTCTTCGTACCTATTAGGGCAAGCAGCATGTCATTCAGCAATATGTGCTTCTTATTAGACAAACATTACATAAACTTGGGAGTCAAGCACGGCGGCTACCAGAGACGAAGTAAGAGCTTTTATTGTGTAGGCTTAAACTCTGACGGCCCAATAACTAGAATCTTCGCAGAAATCCAAACCTCGCCGCACGATCTCTCACAAGAGCAGACAACCCGATACAGACAAGGAGGTACGACTATACGATAGAAGGAGGGAGCTCAGCCACCTTTCGTTCTACTGGCCAAGGAAGTTCTTTGTTTTTCGGTAGCTGCTCCCTTCCCACTAATCACAGGCTCTCAACCATCCCTTCCCACCAATCACAAGCTCTCAGCCATCCTTTCTCATCAAGAAGAGGCTTCCAGCCGTTCATGCAGCCAATCATCGCGACAGCCAGACTGTAGCCACGCCCAAACTGCCTTGATAAAATGGTCAGAGTGTAGCAATAGGAAATACAAAAGAAATAAAGTGGGCATGACAAGATACAAGTCCCGAAAGCGACAATAACGCGAAAGTAGCCCATGAAGTTCCTCGGGACCGCAGCTCCCCATAACATAGGATATCTCGATATGGAGACATGAAGCGGAAGCAAAATAGAGGAAAAATTACCAGGAACGCGACTCGGCTCACAATTCCAAGTGGCTAGCGGCAGGAATGTGAGCATTACGTTGTAGCGAGCCGTTCTCTGGAATGTAATAATGACATTTACTCGGCATATAATCTTCCCTGTACGAAAGTAATGACATAACAAGCATTATGATCAAATAGAACTGGTAATTATATATGAATAACAAGGACGGAGGGCCAACGCGTCTGAGAGTAAGAAGTAAGGGTAAAAAAGAAAGAAGAGAACGTACAAAGAGTATCAGTTGGAGTAGAAAAAAGAAGAAAACAGAAGGGGGCACACGAAGAAAAATGTTTTGAAGGCAGCGCTGCTTGGGCAATGAGATAGCCAACCTACTGAGCACCCAAGGAAGCGCTACTCTTATCAACATTAAAGAAATTCTTATTAGGCGACGGGAAACGGAGGTACCGTACTGCAATGTTACTTCTCCGCAATGATTAGAAAGGTGGCACTGCGTCGACGCAATAGTTAAGAAAACCGCATACATTCATTCCTTGTTTTAACGTTCAAACTAGCAAGAACGAGCAACCTAACGACACTGAAGAGTCCAATATATCGAGTAACCCAGGAACTTTAGCATTTTCTATTAAGACAATTCACCATAAAAAATCGTGAACGCTCTCGCTGATCGGAGAACATACCCCATGCAGTGCCGTACATCGCTACGCAACATACCTTGCAGCGCAACATATCTTCAAAAAGAAATCTATTCAGCGCTTGCGGGTTGCTTATAATGATATATTCCGCAGATTAATGAATGTGCCGAGGTCTAATAGCGCAAGCCTGATATTTGCTCAAAAATACACTGATTGTCTCAAAATCAGGACCAGGAAATGCGCATGGAGCCTAAAAAACAGGATTGAAAACTCCAACAACTCATTAATAAAAGCCATCCGTAATGGCCCTGGCTACAAACGGTCTTATATGTATATACGATGGCAGCGCCTCCTGTTGCCTGACGGAGGCCAAGCAATGGGGTGTAATGATGTCTAATATGTAAGATCACTGCGAAATGCTCTGTGTGTAACCTAGAATTAAGCAACATTCTCCTGTGTACCATATTTCATTCCAATTTTGTAATGTCTATGAGTTCTTAATAAAGATTATTATTATTATTATTATTATATCACTTTGAGCCTCCGGCACGAATCATTCCCAATTACATGAATCATGCCATAAATATAGCCAGCGGAGTATCGGCGAGGATGTCTTTTTTTGAGCGTATCTGAGAATGTATCTATCCTTCCTCCGCACCTCGCCGATGGCGGTGTTGCGCTGAGTTTCATTCCCAGCCCTCAGTTTCAGTTAGTTTCGTTCACAGATATCTGGTGATTTGAAAGAAATTCGTCCCTAGTCTAGCTTCTCATATCCCCTGACAATTGATTCGTATTTCGTAAAGCTCAATCAGTGCGCTGAGGAAGGACTTGGTGACTGACGGGTCAGGAGGTACAGCCGGGCGTCGATTTTAATTTTTTTTTTAACATATAAAAAAAAAAGACTACCAGATCGCAACAGCATACTAATTACACCAACTGAGCCCTATAGCTTAATTATGCTATAATACTACAACACTCTGCGTGCGCATACCTCCACCAAGCAAGGCACGGCAACAAAACGTTCAAATTGGTTCTGAAACTATAATTGTTTTCCTTTGTACCAACAATAAACACATTTGTGGCTTTTGACAGTAATAATAACTTCTGTAATTTTCTTGAAGATCCGTTCATAACTTTTTGGGTTAGGCTGCTAATAAACATTCTGACCAACCTTCGTCAAATACACAAAAAAACGGACCGATCATCACCAAAGTTTAGTCAAAGTTTAGTAATGTCTTTCAACATTACTAATAATTCCTGGACTTTCATAAAGATCCACTGATAATTTTTAAGTTATTCTGTAAACAAGAATAAAATCAAACAGAAAGAGAGACTAACGAACGAACAGGCAGATGGTCACAAAAACTTGGTAATTTTTCACTATTCGTAATATACCTAACAACTCGTGTAAGTTTCATAAAAATTCATCCATGACTTTTCGTGTTATAGTGCTAAGAAAAATAGGCAGACAAACAAACATACAGATGGGCGGTTCTTCACCAAAACTTTATCTACTGTTGCTTCTAGCATGCCTACCTATAACAATTCCTGTAAATTTTGTAAAGATCAGTCCTGAACTTTTTAAGTTATCTTGGTGAAAGACGGACAAACTCGACGAATACATATTCTCCATGGCAGATGTAATTATCAAAATCAAGACGAGTTGGCGCACAGCAGCACACACGAGGGAAGAGAGAGATAGGTACCAAAGTTACAAACAAACGATGAAGTGCACGCAGTCAGTAGCCATGACCCGCGTCTGGTCAAGAGATATCTCTGTACAGATACTGTGTCACGTGATACGTTGTGAAGGGACGGCATGAGTGCTGCCTTTCCGCATTAAGCAATAATCTATCAATTCAGATATAGTTATATGATCAACAGCTTAAACACACATTGCTTTTAAAATTTAATCATAGCAATAATGGAGACACAATCGACAGTGGTACCCAAGATGGGGTTACTATAGCACTTCAACATGGCTGGCCTATATTGCACCAGACATTCACAATTAAAAGGGAGATAATTCTACGGATACAATAGATTAGATTAGATAGGCGGCAGTAGACGGACCAGCAGGCCCATTCCCAGATAGCTGCCGGGATTTACGCCCCGACCCTCTATGAGCTAGTGCCATCACGCCAGAGTATCATTTAGCTATTTAAGGAAAACAAGACGACAGGAATAAACTCTGTCAAGGAGTTGATCGCGCAAATACGATTAATTGCTGCAGAGTTCGGCGACGTTAAGTAAGCAGGGGCAGAAAAAATACCTGATTACAGCAGGCCCTGAAACTTTGTTTTATTATTCAGCACTGATCCATCAACTACGACAAACAGCTCTATAGGTCCATATAAATTGTACATTTATTGCCTGCACCAGTGTACGCTGCGGCCAAAATATGATGGTTAAGAGAATACACAGAAACTGTGCAGACAGTTGAAGCAGCACTTCATCGCCATTACTCATTTCACCACAAAATTTAAAGTGACAGCCATAGGATGGAAGACTTCAGACAACCAGGCGAAACTGACACTGATTTCGCAAGTATGAAGAATTGTTTCTGCGACTGCAGATTTCTCAGCGCGAAGTGAAATCCGAGTCAATCTGGTCTTCGGCCCTTTTGCCAATATCTACGTTTATTAATAGAGGGACGAATTTTTGTCTTTCTTGTCCCCACGTGTATACAGGAGGAGGGACAAAAAGTTTTAGTAACAGCGTTTGAATCTGAGGCTAATATTTATCTATTAAGACGCAGATCTGCGGTCAGGATAGGGCGGGATATTATGCCTTTATTATTAGGCAAATGCCCATCAATGAAGACACAGCTCTGTCGTCAATATATATTATAGTACGTACGAATACAAAGTAGGTTCCCTTATATCATTTAGAGAAAGCAAACATTCCGTATCTGACACAGTGATATACTGAGGAGGTTAAGTGAACGAAGACTTTAATGAAGCAACCAGGTAAGCCTATAGTTGGTGTATAGTGTCTTGCTTGAATACATAGTGTTACTACTGATAAGCAGTCCGACTTAACGGAAACTTTCATCGAACTGATAGCTCAGAGGCATTAGGGTTACGCGTACCCCTGTTATAGGGAGGACTTCAAGTACACTCGTCAATGAGAAACAAACTACATTTTCTTCATAAAAATTTTCATACAGGTAATAACACAGGTGCATTAGGCGGGTACACACCTATGTGTCAGGGAGCATAGCAGCTGCACTAGTATAGTAGCTAATGATACTAATCTTTACTAATACACTCCTAGAAAAACAATAGTACAGAGGTATCACCCTCAAACGTGAATTAAGCCCAAAGGTAACTATAGCTATTTGGGCAATGCCTAATGCTTAAAACAGTTTCCGTTCTACCGAGATGTCAAGATTCAGAGCTACTTTACTACATTCTGCCTAGGGATGTACACCGAGCTATTGAACCAACAGCTCGAATTAGATATAGATATCACCTACGAGACACAACTATCGGCTACATCGAACAAACGTAAGAGCGCGAAACACATCAGGTGAGGCACAATCCATATATCCCTACGTTTACCGAAGAAATAAATACAATTATCTTATATTGCTCGACTAAAGTGGAAGTCTAATCAGTTCACCCAAACAGACGGGACACAATGCCAATAACGCCGCTCCTACGACAGTTGTTTAGTCGTCGAGTGTTACGGGTAGCTATCTAAACACCATTACGGCACGAGCTTTCAAGTTACAATCAATTCCATAACTAAACAATGTTTAGAAGAAATGCAATAGCACAATGTTGGAAAAGAAATTACAGTAGCACTTACACACAATAATACGATACTGTAAGTATATACAAGAATTAATAAATTCCGAGAATTTCTGAAGTTGGTTATCCATAGAAAAGAAAAATCAAATAATTGGTCTAACGAACAGATGTTGAGATAAAAAGGACGCATGCTTGCATTAGGGAAGTAACGGGGGNCGTATCACAGAAACGCCAGCTTCCCGAACTGAACAAAGCTCGAATTTTCTTGTATCTATTTGTGATGAAGAGCGTGACACAAAAGGTAGGTACGTAGGTACTAGCGTATTAATATATAGATAAAACGAAATTGTTTGATGTTAGGGTACTCCCGGTGAAAAAAGCTTTATGTAGCCCGGAGAGGCAAACGGGAGAACCGAAGGACGGAGGGCCAACGCGTCTGAGAGTAAGAAGTTAGGGTAAAAAAGAAAGAAGAGAACAAAGAGTATCAGTTGGAGTAGAAAAAAGAAGAAAACAGAAGGGGGCACATGAAGAAAAATGTTTTGAAGGCAGCGCTGCTTGGGCAATGAGATAGCCAACCTACTGAGGGCCCAAGGAAGCGCTACTCTTATCAACATTAAAGAAATTCTTATTAGGCGACAGGAAACGGAGGTACCGTACTGCAATGTTACTTCTCCGCAATGATTAGAAAGGTGGCACTGCGTCGACGCAATAGTTGAGAAAACCGCATACATTCACTCCTTGTTATAACGTTCCAATTAGCATGAATAAACAACCTAACGGCACTGAAGAGTCCAATATATCGGGTAACCCAGGAACTTTAGCATTTTCTATTAAAACAATTCACCATAAAAAATCATGAACGCTCTCGCTTATCGGAAAGCATACCCCATGCAGTGCCGTACATCGCTACGCAACATACCTCGCAGCGCATCATATCACTTCGAGCCTCTGGCACGAATCATACCCAATTACATAAATCATGCCATAAACACAGCCAGCGGAGTATCGGCGAGGATGTGTGATTTTCAATGTATCTGAGAATGTATCTATCCTTCCTCCGCACCTCGCCGATGGCGGTGTTGCGCTGAGTTTCATTCGCAGACCTTAGTTTCATTTAGTTTCGTTCACAGATATCTGGTGATTTGAATGAAATTCGTCCCTAGTCTAGCTTCTCATATCCCCTGACAATTGATTCGTATTTTGTAAAGCTCAATCAGTCCGCTGAGGAGGGACTTGGTGACTCACGGGTCAGGAGGTACAGCCGGGTGTCGATTTTACTTTTTTTTTAATCATATAAAAAAAGACTACCAGATCGCAACAGCATACTAACTACACCAACTAAGCCCTATAGCTTAATTATGCTATAATACTAGAACACTCTGCGTGCGCATACCTCCACCAAGCAAAACACGGCAACAAAACGTTCAAATTGGTTCTGAAACTATAATTATTTTCCTTTGTACCAACAATAAACACATTTGTGGCTTTTGACAGTAATAATAACTTCTGTTATTTTCTCGAAGATCCGTTCATAACTTTTTGGGTTAGGCTGCTAATAAACATTCTGACCAACCTTAGTCAAATACACAAAAAAAAAAAAAACGGACCGATCATCACCAAAGTTTAGTCGAAGTTTAGTAATGTCTTTCAACATTACTAATAATGCCTGAACTTTCATAAAAATCCACTGATAATTTTTAAGTTATTCTGTAAACAAGAATAAAATCAAACAGAGAGAGAGAGAGACTAACAAACGAACAGGCAGATGGTCACAAAAACTTGGTCATTTTTCACTCTTCGTAATATACCTAACAACTCGTGTAAGTTTCATAAAAATTCATCCATGACTTTTCGTGTTATAGTGCTAAGAAAAATAGGCAGACAAACAAACATACAGATGGGCGGATCTTCTCCAAAACTTTATCTACTGTTGCTTCTAACATGCCTACCTATAACAATCCCTGTAAATTTTGTAAAGATCAGTCCTTAACTTTTTGAGTTATCTTGGTGAAAGACGGACAAACTCGACGAATACATATTCTCCATGGCGGATGTAATTATCAAAATCAAGACGAGTCTGCGTACAGCAGCACACACGAAGGAAGAGATAGGTACCTACCAAAGTTACAAGCAAACGATGAAGTGCATGCAGTCAGTAGCCATGACCCGCGTCTGGTCAAGAGATATCTATGTGCAGATACTGTGTCACGTGATACGTCGTGCAGGGACGGCCTGTGTACTGCCTTTCAGATTAAGCAATTTTCTATCAATTGAGATATATTTATATAATCAACAAGTTATACACACATTACTTTTAAAATTAAATTATAGCAATAATGGAGACACAATCGACAGTGGTACCAAGATGGGGTTACTATAGTAGCACTTCAACATGGCTGGCCTATATTGCACCAGACGTTCACAATTAGAGGGGATATAGCTCTATGGATACCATAGGAAAGCGCGTGCACATTCGTTGATTAGATTAAATAGCTGGCAGTAGACGGACCAACAGGCCCATTGCCAGAGATTAGCCTGGACTTACGCCCCGGCCCTTTATCAGCTATTGCCATCACGTCAGAGTATCATTTAGATATTCGAGGAAAAAAGACGGAAGGAATAAACTCTGTCAAGGAGCTGATCGTGCAAATACGATTAATTGCTGCGGGGCTCGGCGACGTTAAGTAAGCAGGGGTAGGAAAAATACCTGATTACAGTAGGCCCTGAAACTTAGCTTTATTATTCGGCAATGATCCATCAACTGCGACAAACAGCTCTATAGGCCCATAGAAATTGTACATTTATTGCCTGCACCAGTGTACGCTGCGGCCAAAATATGATGGTTAAAAAAAAATACACAGAAACTGTGCAGACAGTTGAGGTAGCAGTTCATCGCCCTTACTCGTCATTTCACCACAAAATTTAAAGTGACAACCGTAGGATGGAAGACTTAAGACAATCAGGTGAAACTGACACTGATTTCGCAAGTATGAAGAATTGTTCCTGCGATTGCAGATTTCTCAGCGCGAAGTGAAAATCCGAGTCAATCTGGTCTTCGGTTTTTTTTTACCAAAATCTACGTTTAATAATAGAGGGGCGCATATTTGTCTTTCTTGTCCCCACATATATACAGGAGGAGGGACAAAAAGTTCTAATAACAGCGTTTGAATCTGAGGCTAATATCTATCTATTAAGACGCAGATCTGCGGTCAGGATAGGGCAGGATATTATGCCTTTATTATTAGGCAAATGCCCATCAATAAAGACACAACTCTGTCGTCAATATATATTATAGTACGTACGAATACAAAGTAGGTTCCCTGATATCATTTAGAGAAAGCAAACATTCCGTATCTGACACAGTGATATACAGAGGAGGTTAAGTGATCGAAGACTTAAATGAAGCAACCAGGTAAGCCTATAGTTGGTGTATAGTGTCTTGCTTGAATACATAGAGTTACTACTGATAAGCAGTCCGACTTAACGGAAACTTTCATCGAAGTGATAGCTCAGAGGCATTAGGGTTAAGCGTACCCCTGCTTTAGGGAGGGCTTCAAGTACTATACTCGTCTATGAGAAACAAACTACATTTTATTCATAAAAAATTCATATAGGTAATAACACAGGGGCATTAGGCGGATACACACCTAAGTGTCAGGGAGCATAGCAGCTGCACTAGTATAGTAGCTAATAATAATAATGTTTACTAATAGACTCCTAGAAAAACAATAGTACAGAGGTATCACCCTCAAACGTGCATTAAGCCCAAAGGTAACTATAGCTATTTGGGCAATGCCTAATGCTTAAAACAGTTTCCGTTCTACCGAGATGTCAAGATTCAGAGCTACTTTACTACATTCTGCCTAGTGATGTACACCGAGCTATTGAACTCAGCTCGAATTAGATACAGATATCACCTACGAGACACAACTATCGGCTACATCGAACAAACGTAAGAGCGAGAAACACATCAGGTGAGGCACAATCCATAATATCCCTACGTTTACCGAAGAAACAAATACAATTATCTTATTTTGCTCGACCAAAGCGAAAGTCTAGTCAGTTCACCCTAACAGACGGGACACAATTGCAATAGCGCCGCTCCTACGACAGTTGTTTAGTCGTCGAGAGTTACGGGTAGATATCTAAACACCATTACGGTACGAGCTTTTAAGTTACAATCAATTCCAGAACTAAACAATGTCTAGAAGAAATGCAACAGTAGAATGTTGGAAAAGAAAGTACAGTAGCACTTGCACACAATAATACGATACTGTGAGTATATAGAAGAATTAATAAATCCCGAGAATTTCTGAAGTTGGTTATCCATAGAAAAGAAAAATCAAATAATTGGTCTAACGAACAGATGTTGAGATAAAAAGGACGCATGCTTGCATTCGGGAAGTAACAGGGGGGAGGGGGGGGGAGAGGAGGGGCAACAGTCTTAACCTGTTCGCGGATAGTAGCGAGTATGGCTAATTTTGCCTGGCGAACGGGTTTCCCGCCAAAAATTTCAAAAAATCTAAAATCTATTTTTGAACTCGTTCAGGACTTTTGTTTCCATAATTTGAATACTAGTTAGTTATTTGGGGTTAAATAAATATCCAAAGCCATTAAGGAACAAAACGGGAGATCGACGCTAGCCGTAAACAGGTTAAACTTGTTCTTCCCGTAAGAACAGCAATACTAGGTGAGTAGGTATCTCATAAAAGCATATAACCTATGCAATGCGTGTCATACATAGTTAACTTCTTATTATGCTCGTTTGAAATGCCTAGGTAAGTAAGCTTACCTGCGAACCTATTCTAATGTTTTGAATTCTTAACAAAGATATTTACATTGCTATTATTACCTCCCCCAAGGAGGTTATGTTTTTGTTGAGTTTGTTTGTCATTAAGACAATTCAAAATTATGGTCACATCTCTACTAAATTCACTGGGATTGTTCAGCATGTTAGCAGGAACAGATGATTACCGTAACTGTTGGTGAAGATATGCCTACAGATTGTTTGCTTCTTTTTCTTTCGGTAACATAACCTAAAAAGCAATGGGTAAATTTTCATGAAATTTGCATGAATTGTTAGGAATGTTTGAAAGCACAATGATCAAATTTTTGTGAACTATTGATAAGTCTGGTTATCTCTATGTTTGATTTGATGTTTGTCAGAAACGTAGCCCAACAAGTTATGAGCGTGGCCTCATAAAACTTACAGAAATTGTTAGAAGCGTTATAAGACACAAATGACCAAATTTTGGTGATGATCGGTTCGTCCGTTTGCGTGTTGGACTAATGTTGGTCAGAACATACCGTAAATCCATATGCAAGGACGGATATTCATAAAATTTGTAGGAATTGTTAGAAATATTAAAAGCATAAGTGACCAAATTCTGGTGGCGATCGGTTCGTTCGTTTGTGTGTTTGACAATACGTTTTTATGCTTGTCCGGATATAACTCAAAATATTACAGACGGATCTTCAGGAACATTATACAGAAACGGTTATTGATGTCAAAAGGCACAAATGACTAAACTTAGATGATGATATACAGAAAATCTTTGTTTCAGGTCAGATACAATATTTTCGTTATCACTGCATTGCTAAACGGAGACATGCTACTGCAGAGTGCTCTAGTTAGCCCAATACTTTCCTAGCCACAACGCGATTCAAAATACCACATTTTTCTTACTTATAGTCAACACTTCCGCGCAAAAGATAATTAACCGAAGCCAGGATTCCATTAACTGGTAAAGCAAACGACAATAAGGATCATCCAAGAAGCAGTAAGGAGAGGCCGGAGGTCAAAGGCAAAGAGCGTGATGACTTTTGGCTGAGCCCGCGGGCACACGGCATGTAGGCCTAGGGCTCTCAGTTGCCAGATGCCACCATACTCATCGCTGGAAGATACTCACAGCAGGAGTGGAAGAGATTAGAAGCATCTGTGACTTGTCACAATTAGCTGTAATCCGGCTTCAGATTATTCCGCAATGCCGCAGTGACATCATCTTATAATTTTACTATGAGTTTATATTTATAGTAAAAATTGGCAACGTAGATACGATTGAATAATAGCGGTCAATTTTTGAAGTACATAATACGGTTTTCCTAAAGCAGGCTCATCAAATTGCCAGCCGGTGTTTACGTGGGCGAGCGGATGTTCAGTCGCATATGAAGAAGCCGCTTTATTTGGGAGAAACATCCCAAAATGTCCACTTTCACTCTCCAATTTATGGTAGCATTGCCAGTGGAAAGTCGAAGACTCCTTACAGTGACAAAAACATACGATTGTGGGTTAAAAATAGCATGGATAAATTGGTAAAAGAACCATTTATGCATTGTGGGAACTTTTACTGACAGTAACCCGGGAGGTTCACGTGTATAACAATGGCAAAAAGTTTTGCTAATTGGTCGTACTTGTTCCAAGCAAAACCACAGCATATGCTTCACATTATCATTTCATTTCAGCTAAAGAGCCTCCTTACGCCGATCCGAAGAGATGAAGAAAGACATATAGTAGATATGTCAACCAAAAGGAAGATCTCGCGAATTAGTACGGCAAAAATAAAGAAGAAAAGGAGAAGCAATAAAGAACAAAAACCATCAGCAAACATACAAAAAAGGAAGCAAAGCGAGCATGAAACTACAAACAATCTAAAGGATGCATCTTTGATAGGTAACTTGCTGGAGACCCCATTGATGGACGAATTTAACACCGTTAAAAATTTATCGGTATAAATACAAGTAAGGCATGAGCAGAGAGAAAATTGTTCCAAGCTTCAGATATATAATCCAAAACCGGCATTTTACTGTGTGCTTGCTCCAGCATCTCAGATGCAGCGTCAAAATGAAATTCTTAAGCGCAATAAAGAGATTTGTCACGGCCGCTACCAACCGCGCGTAATCCGGAAAAATCTGCTTTTATTCTTCATACACAGCGGTGAAGGAAACTGTTCTTGGTGCCGTGAAGGGGAACTTATAAACGCCGGGGTATTAAACAAAATATAAGGTGGTAAGAATCGTTATACACATAAAACGAACTTTTAAATGCCCAAACTGGTTGCAGCTTCACGATAGGACGCATTTTTACATCTACTGAATGAACTAGAAAAAAAAGTCAAACAGTTTAAAAGTTCGAAGATTGCAAGCGTCGTTGCTGTATCCAGGAAATGCATTTAAAATATACCCAAAATGTTTGTAAAATTCACGACTGAAAAGCATTCCTTCGTCAATATATACGGAAGGAACTTTAAACAGGCATAACCAGCAGATTTAGTGACAAGCGTTCTTATATCAGTACTACATAATAATTCACGTCGTGTTTTTATTTATTTATTTATATATTATATCTTCCCTGTCACGCTCTATGGGAATAAGATAGGAGAAAATTCAGATTTCAAAATGTAAAAAAAAGGGGGGTACCTTGCAATCTTTTTCTTCGGCGAAAAAAAAATTGGGTACCTTGCAATCTTTTTCTTCAGTATTAGATAAGGGAAAAATAGAAATAATAAGATAGGAGAAAATTCAGATTTCAAAAAGCGAAAAAAAAGTTGGGTACCTTGGAATCTTTTTCTTCTTCAGTATTAGATAGGGGAAAAATGAGGAAGCCCAAAAGACGACGGGGGATTTGGTGAAGTGTTAATTTTTTGCCGTCATTTATAATGACGGCACGGGCCACTAGTCAAAGAAATAAATATAATACCCAACTAGTGGGCATATAATTAAGTATGGACGCAAGTAAGTAATTAAGTATGGACGCAAGTAAGTAATTAAGTATGGACGCAAATAAGTAATTCAGTATGGACGCAAATAAGTAATTTACTATGGACGCAAATAAGTACCCGGTAATTAAGTATGGACACAAATAAGTAATTAATTAAGCAGGACAAATTAAAATCGGGTAATTAATAAGGCCGACAAGGCGGCCGAGGCGCAGGATGATTGCTTGTCGTAATGAAGCAATAAATTGAGGACCGAAACGGTCAATACGAGAGATAGGAAACAAGCACCCATGCCTGCAGCCAATTGACTTCGGCCCTAACGAATAGCCCCTATTTGGAGCGCCGTTTCTCTCTCTCAAAAGTGCGGAAAGCAGGGGTTTCTCAAAAGCTGATCTACTCCAAAGTATGTTATGGTAAGAGAGTATAGCAAAATAGTTCCCTTTAAATTTACTAGTAGAACCTTAAAACATTATTACACCCGACAAGGATGTTATGTTTTCATCGGGTATGTCTGTCTCTTTGTCTGTCTGTCTGTTACCACGATAACTCAAAAAGTCATAGGCGGATTTGACGAAATTTATAGGGATTGTTAAGTATGTTGGAAGGAACAGATGATTAACTTTTGGTGAAGATTCGTTCATCCGTTTGCTTGTCTGTCTCACCTTTCTTAATGCTTTTATGAAATTTACACTAGTTTTAGGTGGCTATATTACGAAGAGTAAATGATCAAATTTTTGTGATCTGTCGGTTTGTTTGTTAGTTTATCGCTATTTTTAATTTAATACTGGTTGGCAAAATAACTCAAATAGTTGTGAATGGGTTAGAATGAAATTTACAGGAGTATTTAGTGATGTTAGAAGACGTCAATGGTTAAATTTTGATGATGATCGGTTGATCTGTTTGTGAGTTAGACTAATATTCGTCAGAGTGTTTATTAGCAGAATATAACTCCAAAAATTAGGAATGGCTCTTCAAAGGAATTACTGAAACTATTAATACTGTTAAAAGGCACATGTGATAAAACTCTGGTGTTGATACAAAGAAAATCATGGTATCAAAATCAATTTAAATTTTTCGTTACCGTTGCCTTGCTCTAGTCATTTTTAGTTTACGCCTCCGTTTCCACAACTAAGGAAATCTAACACAAAAAAGCAGGAAGGGAAGAATAGTACGTCGATAGAAACGTGGATCCCAAACACGAAGGTGATCCCACATAGGATCAAAGCGCATAGGAACAGGAGGTAGGACAAGAAACCGTAGAACTGATCTATAATATGGCTTTAGTGACGTACTGCTACAACAGAAGCTGGTATCACTTTTGATGATCGATTCCATTAGTAAAGAAACATATTAGTCGAAACGAACAAGTGTGTCTCAAATGACACAAAAAAATAATAATAACGTACCGGCACAGTAGTAGTCCGTACAAAATGATGATAATCCGAGACGTCTGACCCTTCCACGGGTTCTGTACAGAGGAAAGGGGACCTATTTAGTCAAGGTAATAAATAATATTGATGCAAATGAAATAGTTAAGTGGGATAGAAGATGGATAATCCACATTAGGGGTAGAAAATAAACTAGGATATTTACTGCAAGAGAGGGCAGGGCGTCCATTTTTTACCCCTAATGTGTGCTATCCATTTTCACCCCACTTTACAATACTTCTCAAGCAAAAGAGAGGCAGTTCTCAGGCATGTAAAAAAAACGACACCAAGTATGTTCCAACTAGTAGCTAAATTCGTTAACTAGAACAAGATCAAAGGGAAAAATAGCAATTAACTTCATTTACACATTAATAAATTCATTCTAATAAATTATAAAGAAATTGCAAAAATCAACTGGAGAATAAACAGGATGCTAGAAAAATAATAATAAATATAAATTGTTTCCCCAAGCAACTTTGAGACATGAAAAGTAAAAACAAATTCGGGAATCCTTTTCAGGGAGAGGTCAACAACCTCTGCAAAACAAGTTCAGACTAAAATCAGCCGTAAATACAAAGAGGAAAAATAATCAAACACAAGTAATCAGATACAGGAAGCTTTTGAGAAAAATTCGGCTTTTTAGAAAAAAAAAGGAAAATTCAGTTCAACAGATCAATTAATCTAACTAAAAGCTAAGTGATGCAAAATTAAAAAATACAGTTTACCAGGTCCGCTGAGGAAGCAGTATGGTAATTAATTAATAAGAATAAAAGAATGGAGTCCGAACAACCACTACAAAGCAGTAGCGTGGGAAGTAAAGACAGTTAATGGGCTTCTGTAAGGGAAGAGCGGCAATTGATTAAAATCAGAAATTAAGCCAGCGTAGCCGCATGCTAAGCCGACCCAGAGAGGGAAACGGGGAGCACGAACGGATTCAGCAAGGGAGGAATAACTGATTGGAATTAGAAATTAAGCAAGGCTGGCCGCACAATAAGCTAACCCAGACAGGGGAGTTTGGAACATAATCAAATTTGGGAAGGAAGGAACAATTTATTTGATTACAATTATATTCACATAGTTATCTATTGCACACATCGCCGAGCATGACATACACAAATAGATCAAGAAACAAAACAGGTGTATGGTTTGCATGGGGATGAGCAGTAAATTATTAGGTTGGAAACTAAGTTCTTGCCAGTTTTAGTGTTAAAAGCCGGCAAGAACTTGAGTTTCCAATCTAATAATAAATTCAAAATTCAAGATCGAAAAATTCTTACAAAAGTGGTGAAAATAATGAAAAGACAGCAAATCACAGGCACGACTATAGGGAGAGCAGCTGTTAAGCTGAGAGTATTATCATATTCCCTGGTTCGCCATGCCTATCCACACCGTACGCTGGAGTGCAATCATCAGGAAAGAAGGAACAAGTAGCAAATTATGCAAAACGAAGAACATATGTATGGAAATAGAAAAGGGGGAAGACAGAGGTTCCCCAGCAGCAAGGCATGCAGTGTCGGCAGTAGTTTTTTATTTACTAACTTCCGCACCGCAGCGCGTCAGCAGTAGTTACTAATTTATTTATTTCCCCAGCGCAGAGTGTCAGCAGTAGTTACTAATTTATTAATTTCCCCACCGCAGCGTGTCAGCAGTAGTTACTAATTTATTTATTTCCCCAGCGCAGAGTGTCAGCAGTAGTTACTAATTTATTAATTTCCCCACTGCACGAGTGTCAGCAGTACCGGTATTTATTTAGTATCTAGTAGTTTCCCCAGAGCAGAGTGCCAGCAGTAGTCATTTATTAGTTACCCCACTAAAGAGTGTCAGCACTAGTTATTTTACTTAGCAGCTTCCCCAATGAACAATAATAGCAGTACTAGTGCTTAAAATGAAAGGAACAAAGTGGATGGGAGAGTAAAAATAAAAAGAAGGCCTAACTCACGTGAAGTCAAAATAACTAATAAACTAGAGAGCACTCTGAGAGCGCATCCCTCCGCCAACGAAAATTTCAAATTGGTTCTGAAACCTTGCTTTTCTTCGTATTTTCTGACTAAATAGGCACGGAAAATAAGAAGAGAACACAATGAATAGAAAGCAGAGCAGACTGAGGAGGAGAAGTGCAAAGGTGGTACGGTGCGAATCATTTGCATACCTAGCAAATAACTGGCATGCAGTAAATCATGCTGATATCTTCTAAAAAGAGAAAAAATGAAAGATTGAGAAGCGAGAAACAGTGAAAGGTTAGAGAGGTTAATAAGAAACAGCACATGCTGGTAGAATGGAAATGTAGGAAAGAGGGAAATGCAGGCAAGAGGGAAATGCAGGCAAGAGGGAAATGCAGGCAAGAGGGAAATGCAGGCAAGAGGGAAATGCAGGCAAGAGGGAAATGCAGGCAAGAGGGAAATACGGGCAAGAGAGAAATGCAGGCAAGAGGGAAATGCAGGCAAGAGGGAAATGCGGGCAAGAGGGAAATGCGGGCAATAGGGAAATGCGGGCAAGAGAGATATGCGGGCAAGAGAGATATGCGGGCAAGAGGGAAATGCGGGCAAGAGGGAAATGCGGGCAAGAGGGAAATGCGGGCAAGAGGGAAATGCGGGCAAGAGGGAAATGCGGGCAAGAGGGAAATGCGGGCAAGAGG
>LQNS02278087.1:11008625-11031278 GCA_001587735.2 Parhyale hawaiensis
GAGGGAAGTGCTGGCACGAGGGAAATGCTGGCACGAGGGAAATGCTGGCACGAGGAAAGTGCTGGCACGAGGGAAGTGCTGGCACGAGGGAAGTGCTGGCACGAGGAAATGGCGAGCACGAGAGAATTTGCTGGGAAGAGGAAAATGTTAGTTTTAAGTGCTATTCTTATGTTAAGTATGAATACCTCAGGATGCTGTGCCCTAAATATGTTGGACCCAGCATCCATATGAGAAATACATGATATTTACTTCTTAATATAAATGCTGTCACGATGGAAAAGCTATAATGGGGGAACTACTAGTAGGAAAGAAATACCGGTACTGGCAAGAGGGAAATGCTGACAACAGAGAAATATTAGGAGGGAAATGCCGACAAGAGGTAAATACTTAATGAGGGAAATGCTAGAAAGAGGGCCATTGCAGGTATCAGTCAATTACAGGTAAGAGGGAATTGCTTGTTAGCGAGAACTGACGTCAAGAGGGAAATGCTATGACAACGGATGTACTAGCAGTAGTAAAATACTGACAGAGGGAATCGCTGGCAAGAGGGAAATGCTGGCAGGAGTGAAATGCGAACAAGAGGGAAATGCTGGCGAGAGAGAAACGCCTGTAAGAAGGAAATACCTGGAAAAGAAAAACGCTAACATGACGAAACGAAGAGCTATGAGGGAAACACTGGCGCCAATTCGCATACACAATACATATAGGCTACACTGTACTTTGCAGGCTATGCAGCATTACGCAAGACCCTCAGGTTACATCAGGTCCAGCTCCTCCCGTCCCCCGCAGAAGCAGCGGTGCGGAGCGGCGCAGGGCGTGTCCCGTGAGGGGAACATGTTGGATCACATCATACATGTGATCCGGCTAATGTGATCAGTCTCGACCGTGCTCTGGCACAAGTGCAATTTATATTTCCTTTGGATGTAAGGTCTGCTTGATGGGAGCTTCTACTCTAATACCATTCAACTATAAGCTTTAAGGATGTCTAAATAGTGCTAGGTCAGGGGAATTTCTATGGTTCGACTTCACTAACTTATTAGTTTCGGTAAAGTCGCAACGACTTTGAATCAAAGTGAGCGACTTATTGTATAACGTGGCAAACTTACGTACTCTGGCAATGTAGTAGAAAAGAATTTCCCAATACAAAATGCAGGGACCGCGTCACACAACGGGCAACACGTGCTTCGGCAAACATAAAAGTCAATGTTATTCGTTGTATCACAGTAAGGTAAAAATGTGAAAAATGGACAAAGAATGTTAAACTTGCTTTCACCTTGTTGAAGAACTTTTGATTCAGTAAAGGTTTGGCTCAGTAAAGGTTTGGCATTTTGCAAGTCTCATATTCAGTCTTTAGTGAGAAAATAATATTTGTAAAATTGTTGAAGGATAATATTTAGTTCAAAAAAGTCAATTAGTGTAATTTGGAAAACGGAAGGATAGAACAAAAGTAGTACTGAACATCCAAGGGCGCAGCACTGCTGCCTATACGACAAATATAACAGTAAGTGTTAGTATTCCACAACATTGAGTTTAACTATCATATTAATAGAAATTACTGCACAATTGTAATCTAAAAAAACTCAATAAGTGCGCCCTGCACGCAGCAATGGTGACATCTGTACAACCAGTAAAACAAAACTTGTGTGGAGACACACCATCAGCTCAGCTCCCAATATGAAAATATTTTCCCTGTACGACCTGTATGTTAATCATCTTACAGGATATCTCCACTTTCAAGCTCGAAATTTTGATCACATTGGAAGGTCTGGAGTTGCAAGTCTCCAAGTCTGAGCCCATTACAACAGACCAGCAGTTCGGAGTACAGAATAATAGGGTCTCCTGTGCATAGCTATAAAAAAGATCATGCCAACAGGTTCTTTGAATAAGCTTCGTATAAGGTTTGAAAGAGCTAGCATATACCACACCGCTGAGCTCGAGCGAGTCGAGACTTCTAAGAAAGGCAAGCAACTTCCCGGTACAGAGATGGTCTCTTTAAGTGAGGTTGCTGTCAGCTCTCGGCCCAACACGCCCGAAATGTTGCTCTTTTGACGGAGCTTGACATGTGACGGGGGACAACAGCCGACCGCTCTGCAGTTGCTGGGTGAAACCTCACAAATCCTAGCGTCTTGACAACCCTCCACATGCAACTGCATGGCGGACACTACAACAGCCGACCGCTCTGCAGTTGCTGGGAAAATATCTCACATCTTATATTTCAGTCTTAGCCTAAGCCTCCCTAGAGCCCATAATGTAACCTGAGGTCCTGATAGAGGAAGAAACAAGGGAAATATAGCATCATATTAGTATGTTGACTGCAACTTGGAACATCTGGTAGCGGCCATAATATAAGGAACGGAAACAATACAGACATGAATCAATTTATTACTTAGAAAGTAACGAATGAATCGTAATGAATTTTTCACCAAATAAACGTTAGGTCATAATGCATATTTTAATTACAGAGTACAATACTTTTCACAACAGTTTTCCTGAAAAAAAAATTAAGATGGAAAGAAACAAAGTAATTCAGACCTGGCCAAAAGTTAAGGAATGATGCTAACAATTTGCTAACAAAATAATTCATTTTAAAACACTCAACAGAGCATATCGAAATTAAAGACGCCATTAATGCATCATTGGAACTACAGTAGTTTGAAGCAATACGGCGAAGTCAAAACGCAAAACACTCTCTCCTGCAGGAAAAGAAATTATTGCCAAAAATCAAGAAAAGAAGTCAATTTCAGACATTGCTGATATTATCCATAGGTCTAAAAGTGTCCTTCATCGTCTAATGAGCAGGCATAGCACAAATAAAACGGCAGATGCAAGGCCAAAAACTATTAGAGCTCCAATAAACAACACAAAGTCAAGATCACAAAACTGTTAGAAGGTCTGCAAAGGACAGTGTTGAAGCTGCTGCTTCAATTTCCTGTAAATTCAGGGAAGAGACGGGGAATAACATCTCAAAGTAAACAGTTTCTAGCAGGTTACAAAATGCAGGATAGCCAGGATTCCAGCTTCGCAGCGTCTCGTTTCAAAGGAAACCAAAAGACGAGTCTAGAATTAGCGAGAGAACATGCATGGCATGTTGTGTGGTAGATGCACATTGGGATGCAATTAATTTCGTTCACGAAAGACAAACCTGGTCGGTTCTGCATATACGAGAATATTCCTATATTGGAACAAAGCGCATGAGAACAATTCAGATAAGATGAGGAAGAACAGACCATGCATAAAGGTAAACGTAAAGTCAACTTAGACCACATCCCTCACATGGGAAACCCACATGCACTGGTTTGTGCAGCGGGTATAGGCCCACTGGCCCCAGATGAGTAAGTGTAGTCGTAGTCGCCCTCGGGTCACCAAGAACTATATGGCGCCAATTTGACGGACGCATAGCATGAGTACGAGCATGGTAACGGAAGGACGCAAAATGGGAACGAAAGAGGTGGTCCGAAGACCTTACCGAGGCTATGGCAATTTATTGATTCCTCAGGAACCGGGACGAAAACTTCTTAAATCGTAGCTCCCAGCACTTATGACAATCCTTCACATATAAACTGGCCACGGCCCCGGTCGGTTTATGGTAACAGGCGGACAACCACCGACAGCATCACAGCGCTGAGGGGAAAAAACTTCAGAAGTCCAATTTAACGGCGTATTGAATGTAAGTACTCGCTTTAATTGAAATAACTAAGTCTTGTGAGCTATGCCTAGCCTAGACTTTCGATCCTCAGCGTTGCTTCTCCATTTTGAATTAAACTTCAGGCGTGAATCGCAAGCTGATAAGTTTGACAATGCCCAAGTTGTTGAGTATGTCTATACGATTGAGTTCAAGCACAATGGCTCATTGTTTACCTCTTATATCCCGGAAGTCACTGATGCTTACACTTCTATCGCCCTATATTTTCCACTAACACAGCAGTAATTGAGTTAAACTGATACCTACACTCCTGCCAGTCCATAACTTACCACCCACATCACAGAAACAGTTACTTACATTGCTTCCGTTTCATAACTTACCACTCACACAGCACAACTGATACATACACTTCAACCACCCCAAATTACCACCTACACCAAATAACTATTACCTACACTTCTGCAACTGATAATTTGACACTCACACGAAATAAGTGATACCTACACTTCAGCCGGTCCATAATTCACCACCCACACCAAATAACTAATAGCTACACTTCCACCGGTCCATAATTATCATTAAAACTTCACGCTCAAACTCCCATGCACTTTAACCGACGAGGGCACGAAGCACCGACCGATCTGGCTAGTTCCGACTTCCAACATACTCCAACGTGAAAGAGAGCGCGCCGACCGCAGCACGTGTTTCGTTTCTCTCCTAAAGGCCTACAGGGCAGGGACAGAAGAATACAACTAATGTCTCTCATTGTTGTACACCTTATAAAACATTCAGAGCTCGGCAACCCTTCTCCTAAGGGGTAGGTCAGCAGATCATTATCCGCGCACAGACTGCTGGCTGAACTAAAAAGTCGGTCCAACAGACGCAAGTGAATGTCAGCAGCTGAAGCCCAGACCGGTGAGCAATACTCCAACCGAGGCAGCAAAACAGCATACAAACATCTGCGGACAACCTCACTGTCATCAAACGCAGAATTCACCTTACGCAGGAGCCCAATCTTACTGGAAGCACGTGACACCAGTCGCCTAATATGCAGCTCAAAGTAAACTTCTCATCAAAGACAACACCAAGAATCTCAAAGGAGCTAGACTCCTCAAGTAAAGTGTCATCAATCTCCAGTTGGGGATGCTGCGGCACAAGTGTCCGAGACCCACTGATAATCGACTTGGTCTTACTGGCATTCAGCTTCATACTCCAGGCCGAGCACCATGCACTAATGCGTGATAAATCCCTATTCAGCGACTGGGCAACAGTATTAGGTACGCATGCGAGAAGCAGGTATCACTGCTATCAAAAAGGAATCGTCGACATAGGTAGTTGATCATCGTGTTACCAGCGAAGAGAACATGTCACTAGTATACAGAACGAACAACAGTGGGCCAAGTATACTACCCTGAGGGGCGCCAGAGACCACCGCGGCTGATGAACTCAGAACGCCGTCAGCAGACACACTCTGTGTTCGCTCAGAAACCAAATCGCGAATGATTCGCTGAACCCTACCACTCACACCAAATGACTCCAGCTTGTATCATAGATCTCTGTGGTTGACCCCGTCAAACGCCGCGATCAAGTCCAACTGGACAAAGTGTGCCTCAGACCTACAATCCATTGCAGACTGTAAATGGTGTGAAACAGACAACAATGCGTCACAACAACCCAAACCAGTTTTGTACGCAAACTGACCAGCAGGCAGCAAACCCGTAACTTCAGTAAAACGACCAATTTCTCGAACACATTTGACAAAATGGGCGTCAGTGTAATGGGTCGATAGTTGGCGACATGGGGCGATACTGGACCCTTGGGAATGGAAGTAATATTCCCAGTCAGTCAACAACGGGGAAAATTCCTAACCGTATCAGGCGCCGGAAGATCACTGCTAGCTTAGGGGCAAGGACGCCAGCAAGCTGCTTACATAACCTAGCTACCACCCACACCTAGTAACTCATAGCTACACTTCCACCGGTCCATAACCTATCACCCACACTGAATAACTGATAGCTGCATTACTACCGGCCCATAACTTACCAACCACACCAAATAACTGATACCTACACTTCCACCGGTCCATAACGTACCACCCATAGCGCATTAAAGGCGCAGACACCGCAGGGACACACAAAATCGGCACAACTGGGCCGGAAAGCTCCCACTGAAACCGGAACCCTGGAGCGAGAGGGAGGGCTCAAGTTGCCGGCTGCTGAGTGAGTGCTTTGATGTTCAGAACAAGCGACAGTTGCTGAAGTTGGGATAGGATAACCTGCAGAAGGCATAGAGCTTAATGCAAAGGACGAACTGTCTTTTCTTGAAAAATGATGATCGCTTGAACACTGAAACCTTTACCCCATAAAGTATATAAAAGGGTAAGTTTGGGACCGTATGACATGCAGACAGCTTAACGATTTATGACAAATAAGATTTTTTCTTAAAAACATCGCTGTAACCCTTTATCCTCAAGCTGGATATTAGTTTTTATCCTGAAAAACATTGCTAGAACCTTTACCATCAAGCTCGATACATGTCGTATCATTCTTATTTTTTTAACATTATGGCTAGAGCCTTGCCCCAAGCTCCATATTTAGATTTTTTTCCGAAAAACAGTATTGCTAAAGCCTTTACCATCAAACTATATAAAAGGAGGTCTTTTTAAGCATGTTCATTCGAGTGTTTAATCCTTCACACTGTAGCTGCAGGAAAAGGAACTCTTTTCCGGCCCGTTCTAGTGAAGCGAAACTGCGAGCGCAGTCTTGGCAACGATGTATATATGTGTCTGCGGCAAGGAGGTTTGAAAGTCCTTGGTCTGCGGGCTGCTTCTCCGAAACTCATGCAGTGACAAAATCTGTTTGAATGCTGTTCAGTTAGGTTGTACTGTGCCGAGGGCTGTTCATTCTTTCTTGTAAAAGAAACTCATCGCCTAACCTCTCTTGTAGTCTCTTTAGCGTTTTCTTTATCAAAAATTTTACCCCTTCCCAAGGAGAAAATTATAGGCGACTAACGGACAGTGTTCTCCATCGCCCCTATCTACATCGGATACTGGCAGATAAATTGCCGATCGAGTGAACCCATCGCTCTCCACATCAAACTGTTCAACATCAACTCTCGCAAGGACCCTACTAACAATTATAGGGCCGCCGTGGAAGTTAAAATTGCAATACCACTTCTGAGTGGCCCCATATGTTGCCAGGGGAAAAGCACAAGTTGAAGCAGAATTGCGGAGTAGGACAGTTTGGGATCGGAGGAGTCGGTCAGAAGCTAGCTGAACCGAGGAGTCGGACTCTGTAACCCTGAGTTGAAGCAGGACTTGGCGGTCCGTATGGCGAGTTGCGGCTAACGCCGATAAGTCGATCCAAAGATAAGATTACAGCCATTAAAGGTAAAGTCAACTTGACTTACCCTCAACTGGAAAATCCGTATGCACTGGTTTGTGCTGCAGATATAGACCAACAGGCCCCAGAAGAGTATACAGCTGCAGTTGACCACAGATTGTCTAGAGCTATGGCGCCACCGGCGGAAGACTCCATGCGACAATATCTGCGACCACCAACCCTCTCCATTGCTGGGGAAGGTCAGTAAGCCCGCAGCAGTATGCAGACCGGATGCTGACCGATCACATCAAGCGCGCCAAGATGTCCAGCTGGGAACTGGACACGAACCATCGGCCTTGAGAGTCAAAGTCAGACGCTTAAGTCTGCCGCTACTGCAGTAGTTTAGCCTGCCTTGGCATAATGCGGTGTTGCATCATAAAGAGAAAGGGATATGCACAATGTCATTGTAAGGTGGAACCCATGCCGGAAGGGATAAGGGATGCCGGTATGCACTATACCATGGTATGTCATAGTAACGTGGAGTCCACATCCGAAGGGATTCCCACACTGGATCACTGTTATTATAAGTTAGTTTCAGCCTTCCTAATCCAAAACAAATTAGCTGTTCTATAAGAGAGGAAAAGGAGCACACATTAGTACGCCAAGAGAAACGAATAGAACACATGCACAATTGCACATGGGTGTTCCGGTGTGGCTCAACGACGCTAACTTTATCGTAGGATAGAGCAAGTCGGAAGAAGAGGAAGAACAGAACAAAGTATCATCAGTAGGACCATGAAAATGGAAGGAAGCATAGTGGACGCAATAAAAAGATGTCCCACTGGCCTAGTAAAAGCTAAGGTAACCTATGAGTTCTCCTGGAGGCGCAACTCTCCATAGCACAGGATGAGGGAATCCACGGGTGCTCTCAAAAGCAATTTGCTACATACTGGATTTTTAAGCTGTTATTTCCATAAATTCCACTTTACAATTTAAATAAAAGAAAACATTTTTATTCATCACGTAGGTACCGTTTCATGTATTTCACCAGTGCTTTAGGGAACATTCAGTCAGGTTAAATAGGATAATGTTAATGACGAGTATCTAAAGAATATGACCTACTATCCTACGAAGCTTGTCGTTGCACCGAAGACCCAATCGGAAATTTATAGGCTTTTATCGGCTGCCGATAGGAAAATAGTGAAAGGTATCCGATAACATCGGATAAATGCCTACTAAGTAGATATCATCTATTTTACTTGATAGTGTGTAGATACGATGTTTCACTGTACAGTCATTGCAGACTTATTTCTTTTTTTTTAGAAAGTACCATATATAGTCTAACCCGGGCTGGAGGGACCCACGTGACCCGTCGGTTAATAAGTCTGCAGCTTGCAACCACTTGTGCATAAAAATGTATTTTGCACCGTTTTATTCATTTTAAAGTTATAAACTCTGCACATAACCTGTTCAGCATATTAAGCTCATCTCTTTAACTTAGTCTTGTAGAAGTCTTGGTTCTAGAAACAAATAATGGGGTATTTACAACTGTTTGTATTGAAGTAGCCCACGCCGTTGCAGCAGCCGGAACAACCATAAGAGGGCTTTATCTCTGAACAACCCTATATGGTCCCAAAATCGTTATTACTAGAACTTTTCACCTAGCAACCGTAAGAGGGTTTTTCTCCTACAGTAATACAATAGCAGAAAGAACCACTGTAGGGAAACAGCGCAATGTTGGGTAAGAAAAGGTGAGAGCAAACGCGAGAAGTGTTGCCTTACGAGTAAGCTGTGTTGCCATAACAGGCGATTGCGACACCCATGCAGTGCGGAATTTGTGCTCGGAGGTGGTGGCAAACTGAGCCGTAAACCGACCCTCGGCTGCCCCACACCTGACCAGTGTTGCTTTGCTGCCATATTTCACACAACTTTAATCCTTGCGGCAACGACGGCAGTAACTCAGGACCTGCGCCGCCAAACGTCTGGCAAAACCAATGCGGAACACAGTTGTTTCCAGTACAAACGGCACAAAAAGAAATAGGTATGATATAACTGCTGAAAATGTAAATACTTCGCCGGCTGGAATCCTTAGTGTACCAACAGTGGCAGGAGTAGAAATAGTAGCAGCAGCAGCAGTAATTAATGGTCTGCTGGCCCATAGAAAGAGGAAAACATTATCTATGGGCTTCAAATACTATCTCTACAAGCGTCCAGACAATACGACAAGCACCAACAGTACGAAGTAATAAGCTATCCCGTCATACACCTACCAAAACCAAGCGTGAATACGATTTTTCCCCACATTGGAATCATCAAATGCGTGCTATACACAGAGAAATGTTCAAAATATTCGTTTGCCTATACGGGCTGCTTTTCGACAGTAGGTATTGCACAGGGCGTTGCTGCTACACCACCCACAGTAACTTATACGAGCTGCTACACCAGCAGAATCAAGCATTAGAATAATTATTTTTGGACTTGACCAGAACCTTGAACAAAGTAACGTGACGGACCTCCTAGTTTTGCGACTAAAATGTTCTGCGCTTCAAATGCAATCGTGCAGCGTAGGAAGAGCGATGCAAAAGTTTATTACTCTGTTCCATGCAAAATTTCGCCAACTGGGCAATAGGATGCAACTGCCGATGACATTTGTTACAACAGGGACATCGGTTTGCCGCGGACGCAGGAATTTTGTATACAAAGTTTGTCACGGTGGCAGTAATTCCCTAGAAATAAGCTCTCGTCACTGTCACATTAAATGGGCACAATAGTACTGTGCGTACTATTATGACCAGAGTTTGTGAGCACAGCGGAAGGAGTGCTCGTACGGGAAGCATGCTAGTTAGTCATTCTCATTCCATGGTGAGACAGCATGCCGAACAGTGTGGCGTCAGAGTCGATCTTGACGATTTCTCCATTTTAGGTACGCAATCCTCGTTTGTTTGTCTGCGTATTTTAGAATCCCTGTACATTTTTAAGTTGAAGCCTCCTTTCAATGAAACGCAAAGCGCATACCCATTGCATATCATCAACCGTTAGTTTTTTTTCTATCATTCAGTGTTTCATTTCATGTGTGTTTCTTGCTCTTTTTACTAGTAAACTTTAGTCCTTGTTAGTAAATTTCTTATATTTTATCTCAACAGTTTTGCTGATGATGGGTAGGATGCCCGAAACGTTCAAATTTAGTATAAGATGATACGTACAGCCTTCCTGGTCCTCACCTAACTCGGAAAGGTCACCAAAGTTAACATTAAACGGTTAGGATATAGAACAGCATAACAACACGGTGGCATTAACTCGGAATAAAACTATATTATAAGACAGAACATTAATTCAACCACAGACATTCAACACATAACATAAAGATAGGGTACAATATTAATTTGGCATACAAAGCTTGGCAGGATCATAATGTCGTATACAATACGTACTTCTATATACAATACTTTTCAAAATCTATTAAGATGTCGAAACAATTACTTTAAAGGAAATTCTATCCAGACTATAGAGACTCTCAGAGTACAAGGTACCATCACCAAGCACAGCAATGTCAATAAAAATTCAAATTGGTCCTGAAACAGGGACTCCCTTCTCATCAATAAAATTAGGTGATCAACGCCTCTTGGCAGTAATAACAGCTTGTGTAATTTAACTGAAGATCTGTCCGTAAGCTAACTTTTTGAGTTATGTCATGACAAACACTAAGACAAATATTAGTCCGACACACAAATAAACTTAAAAAACAAAATTTAAGCATTTATGCATTTTTACCATTTTCAACTATTCCCGCAAATTTTAGAACAATCCGTTTCTAAGTTTTTCAGCTATATTGCTTACACACATCCTGAAAAATATTAATCAGATACACAAGCGGGCAAAGAGATCATCACAAAAATCTGGTCATTTAGGTCTTTTAACATTTCTATCAATTCAAGTAAATTTCATAAAGATCCGTTCATAACTTTTTTAGTTATGTTGCTGACAGACATAAAATCTAACAGGCAAACAAATAAACTAAAACGCCTCATGGCGTATGACTATAACCCGAGGTGGAAGCAAATTTGATTGCCAGCTAATTCTAGTTTTTTGGTGCGGACTACATCAAGGACAGCCCATTAGACTCCCTGCAAAAATTATGAACATTGCTCAACTCCTTCGACCACTTAGTGGGACAACAGACAGACAAACAAACAAATAGATATACAAACTTAAAAATCTTCAACGAAAACATTGTCACCGCTCTTCGCTTCGCTCGTAAACTGACAAACCTATCACAAGTATTTGGCCATTTGCGCTTCGTTACATACCTAAAAGATCGTGCAAATTTTATGAAAATCCGTCCATAACATTTTGAGTGAGGGTTGCAATTGACAAATGCGTCGAATTACAAATTCATTGCAATATAAGACGACCGTTGCGCACTACACTCGAAAAACCTTTCATGCCGTAATAAAGGGCGGGCAAAAGCGAATAATAGCGAGTAATCCTTTCAGCAGGATGGATCTGATGAAAGATGACAATAATAGAAGGGTAAGGAAAGCTCTGACTGACGAACAGAAAATTATTTTAGTGGAGTTGAAAGGACAATGAACTGCAAATGAAGTGTTTCGTAAACTCGTAGGACAGTCTGGAACTGGGTCGTGTCGTGATTGCAGCGAATTTGTCTGCTCCTGTTGGAGGCTTAGTTCTTTACTCTCCTTGCTTGTGGTCTGTGACGAGTAAAATCTACAGATGCACATGGGAAACATCAAAATTTAGTAGCGCTCCGCAGGGTATTTCCAGGAGTCCATGTACACCACAACAGTTGAAGGGTAAAACTGACAGTTGGCAGCCTGTAGACGTGGTAGCTTACAAACGTTAGCCATCTCTCGCTAACGATACGACAACTACGAAGTACCTATAACACTCAAATCAACCTCTTCAATTCTGCATTTGGCAAGATTCTCTGCCCGCTCATACGTACTGTCTCTGTCGGCTCGGGATCAGAGCCTTTTCCTTTTCACACTGACAAGGAAATTCTTTACAAATCAGCCGAATACAAAACGCCAAATAAATGCATGTTGTGACCTCAATTTCTTAACTGACGAAACCAAAAACTACGAAGAAGAAGAATCCCCAAAGAAACGCCACATTTCAAAAACGACGTCTCCATAAAGCATCGTAGCGAAGGCGAGCAAACTGCTGACTCAGCTGTTTGATCGTCGGTTACTTCCGTCTGCTGCTACGGGCCACTTGCCCCAGAAATATAACGGAGTGACGAATTTATTTCAGCAAGAAATAGTACAAAAATGCAACTGGAAAGGAAACTTGTTGGATTACCCGTTTGTGCCGAAAAAAAAATGCTTTAGGGAGATCAGAAAAAGTGACTAAGAAGAACCGGACGTTGTTAATTTTCCGTTAGAGAAAAAATAAGTGAAGATAGAAAAAGGAATTGATACAGTTCTGAAGCATCTACACTAGAAACCAAGGAAAGTAGAGAAAGTCTAATCAAACTGGCATTTTTGTCAAACTTTACGAAGAAAAGTTAGGCTATCAGGATCTATAAAAATACGTACGATTCAACCTTGTCGAAGAACTTTCAACGAAAACATAAGAGACTCTAGAAGATGATTGTCACGTAGACAACCGTCTACGTCATGAATATCTTGAATGCACTGGCAAAATCAACACAAGAGTCCCTAGAAAACGTAGTAGATTACAAATGACAGCAGATGATACAACATAATCCATAGCTATAAATGTGTCGTTAATACAACGCACATGACAGAATTATTGTCACACAGAGAGAAGAAAAGCGGAAGGCTGTCCCAAAAGTAAGGTCCCATTCAGTGCACAGCGTCTACCAAGGCAAGAACAGAAGGTCACTGCACTATAAGGTGTGCGAATTTAGGGACAATAGAATGTCTTACTTTTCTAGTGTTGTTCTCACCGCAGCACGGGAAGCCAAGTAAGTTTCAAGACCATATTTCAGTCTATAAACGTGATAAAATTCGCCACCAGCCGTATTACCTCCACAAAACCTCATAACCTCATTCTTAAAATATTCGGCACATTTCCCTAAAAAATGCCCATTAAATAGCGTATATTAACTCACGACATATCACGGCGTTTACGACATAAGCAATAAATTCCTCTCGAAAATTCACATTACGGCGCCTCCCACCAAGCCTCACCTCAATTTCGGCAGGCAATAAAACCCAAGGAGTGCCAGGAATTTGGACCAGATTGAACCATCTCAGGGCGAGAGAGGAGGACTCACGGACCCAGTTGGGGAGGTAGACTACCGTGTTCATATGGATCTGTAAGCACCTCTTATTGCAAGGCTGCACATTGGGGGCCGTTGTCATCGCGGAAGTATATAATTTCTTATGAATGATTTTAGTATTTTTATATTCTTCGGTCATGGGCTATGCGGGATGAAACAGAATATCTGAACCGCTTAACTTCGTATCATGAGATGCCCTGTCGTTTTTATCTACCTTTCCCGGTGTGTCCGACGAGATATTCCGTCGTCTGAACTTAGTAGGGTTAACATGTCTAGTACCCGTTCACCATGCTAGCAGCCGTCCACTTGCCACTAAAAAACTTCCTGTGTGAAAACTAGCAGTTCTAGAAAGCCGTACATAGGCTTAAACTGTAGGCTAAGTAGTGCGCACCATCCCTGAAAATGACGGGCGAAAACATAAAACAATAAAAAATGGTGGTGGTTTTCATATTTTTTTCATGTTTTTAGTGAAAAATTGCGAGAACCACCACCATTTTTTATGGTTTTATTTTCTTCGCCCATCATTTTCAGGGATGGTGCGGCACTACTTAGCCTACAGTTTAAGCCTATGTACGGCTTTCTAGAACTGCTAGTTTTCACACAGGAAGTTTTTTAGTGCTAAGTGGACGGCTACTAGCATGGTGGACGGGTACTAGACATGTTACCCCAATTGCAAGATACGAATACAAAGGGATATCCCATCCGACACGACAAAGGTTCCTTACGTTACCTACTTCAATCCATGTCATACCAAAACACAACCGCTTACAGTAAAGCTAGACGCCGGGAATCACTGAAAAGTAAAGTTTTTTGCTCAATTTCCTTAAGCAATTAGAGAGTGAAATCGAAAATTTTTCTCCCATGAAAAAAACACAAATTCGTTTCACAAGCAAATGAAACCGTTGAGCAATGACAGACCTGCTTCACACATCATTTGGAACCTTCACCCAATTCACGATTTTACGAGTAATGACGCTCCGGTGCCTTCATTACTAGCGCAAATATATATTTTTCCACATTACTGAACAACTCGGCAACGAAACACAGTTCAATGGTACGTAGGTTTAGCGTCTCTTTCTCTGCTGGTATCACTTTTCACAGCGTGGGCACGTCGCAGCACAGATGTGCGTTTCGAGGAACGGTGTCTACAAAAAGTTGCGCAGTATATAGTACGAGTATATAAACTATATATAGAATGCCCTCTAGTCGTTGGTAAGAAAACATGCAAGTCGCGGTGGTTGCGTCGTTGCAATATTCTGAACTTACAGTAGACATTGAATGAGATGAGAAGGCAATTTGGCATAGCGTTTGGTACCTTTCTCTTCCCGGTGGCGGCACAAAGTAATGCTTCAATTTAATATTCATCAATGAAAGTGGCAATGAAATGTTGTCTTTGTCAACATGTTCCCGTACATCAAACGCAACAATGTAATGATAAAATAATTAAATCTATCATTAATCTATAATTAGTCTCTCTCTAATAATTATTTAAGAGCATGACAAAAAATAAAAAATTACCCGAGAGACGGACGAATACGTTACATTCTTTCCTACAGTGATTAATATGCTCTTATAGGCAGAGAAGTCGGTGATAACTCCAAAACTACGACAAAAAGCTCAAACGTAAAACTATGGCGGTAACACAACCTGCAGAAGACGTTCACTGCATGTAGGAGCCTATACTTAATGCAATTTGTTGTTTTAGAGTTATCATCGACTTCTCTGTCTATAAAAGCATATTGCCACAGCCCTAGGGATTACTTGGATGAATAAATATATTGGAATTGAATATTGAGAATTTGAGTCTCGGTCTCCGCAATCTAGACTGTCTAGCAAAGGAAGAAATGACGGGTATACAGTATATTGATAGAAATGTGGAACCCATGCAAGAGGGTGTTACCACACAGGTTTAACGTGAATGGAAACAGTAAGTCGGGAAACAAGACATACGAGTATTTTTGAAACAATCCCTCTTTTTTAACAGAGTCGTGGCAAAGAGCTCCATATTTCTTTATTGAAAATTTGAAATATGTGGGTATTAATTTCTTATAGCATATTACGCTATCAGGAAGATAAAGGACACTGGGATGTTTACCCCAATATAGCACACCCGTGTAAGGTTAGAAAAACTATGAAGAGGTTATGCTAGCATGCTGAACGTGAGCGGAACCGATTTCGTCTTACCAACCCTTCCCAATTAAAAATTTCCGCTGGAACTACCGTGGTGTTTGGTCCACATATGGCCGCCGTAGGTCGCCTTTTTGAGCGGGGCATCCGTGAGGCTCGGGTACTGCTCGGTCGCTATCCGCGTTTTGGAGGGTGGCACGGGCGATCTCGTTCCGAACATACCTAAATCACCCATACAGGGCGCGCTTGCCCGACCGTATTCCACGGATATCCTATGCCTCCGCAGAAGTAGCAGTATACTGCTATTTTGGCTATGACGGGGAATATCCCTACACTTACAATGCGAGCACCATGAGCTCGCAGCAAATCGACATTTGCAAAGGGAAGTGAAGTGCAGTATCTGCACTGCCGCTATGCGACAATTCAGGCATCTTCAATGTTTCCAAATTTTTTCAATAGAAGGACTGAGGATGACTAAAGCAGTTGCAGGGGCCAACATAACTACTAGCTGCCACTTCATGTTTATAACTATTTTTTTCAGTTCACGTTCCGTAAATCGAAAAAATCAAAGAAGGAAAAGGGAAAAATATTTCTGGCAACAGACCCACAAAGAACAGTAAAGGAAATGAGGCTTTGTTGATGTGCATATTTTCTGCAGTCATTGGACAACTGAACAGGCTACTAGTTATTATATAGTCGGGTAGCAAAGAGAAGCTTGTAACAGACTACTTTTTATTAACTAGCACATTTAGAGCACGTACTATACGTTAGAGACTAGCTACAGTATGGCCTGCTCTTGCTGCCCATTGAGACTCAAAAAATGACGTAGGTCTACCAAACAAATGATGATTCGGGTTGCTATACAACCCGTAACTACGATAGAGACAGACGCTTTACTGTTCTGCTATAAAACAGTGACGCACGAAATGCGCAAATATGCATAAGTGCACCAGCAAAAACTGATGTTCATCAAATTTTAATACATCGCAACTCTCAATATCCTCTCCGAGGCAGTACAGTACCCATGCGTGTGCTTAAAACCAAACGCAATTCCACCTTACGTAGGCCGCACAGACAGAACTTGTTCGGCAAATCTATGACCCAGCCATATGACCTCCGACGCAGAAGGCAGACAAAGCACCAGATGGGCTTCATCCCAACTTCAGATGCCAAGGCTCTCCGCATACACTAATTTCGCCGAGTCCAGGAAATTGTAAGGTTCAGGGAAGTAGAATGGTGAAAGAGACCCATTTTTAGAAGGTAACGTAAACAAACCGTAACGAGAATACAGGAACATATAACCAGCCATCGAATAAGCTGATTTGTATGCTGGCCACTGAAACCTGCAAGTTGGTCAATCACTGCTAATGCTGACAGAGGGATATTAGTTCAATCAATCCTAGCAGTTGTACAGTATTGGATGGAAAAGGAAAAGGTGGTCATTGAGTACGTGTGTGCATAACGATGAACTCAAACGTCTTTTGGATCACCGAGTATATACATATGAGCAGTATCATGAAATAAGAAAAAACTTGTAAGTGCATGAAACTGGAACGATGCTAAGACAGATATGCTCAGAAAACCTCGTCAAGTAGGCTACAAAGTAACCTATGGATATCCGTTATGATGCGACGCCCTGTTAACATTGGATGAACACATATTAATTAACCCTATGGCATATACACCCGCATGATTGAGATTAATAATTTAACTAGCGTCACCCGTGAAAATTTCACAGTTAAAAACCTGTTTACTTAATAAATTATAATATAAATACAATAACAACCAAAAGCTAAACGCTTATAATCAAACCCACCCCTTCTAAACTAAGCTAGCTCTGACTGACTGCCCCTAAACAGAACGTAGTCCGTTTAACCTAATACATTCCACCTACCTTGCCAATTCCAACGCACGTCATTCACAGCAGCGCACGTTGTCTATACTAAAGCACAATTTTTAACCAAACGCACCTCATCTAACATAACACGCACCACAAATAAACAATGGAAGTTCAAACAGGCTGTAACACAGAGGAGTTCATGTTCATTGTTATGAAGCCGTGAAAACTCCACGATCGTTGTAATTATTAATTAACTTCCTCATGTACTTCAACGATGGTGTACTGCAATTACAGCAGAGTTTAGAGCATATTCTTTGGGTATCTATTTTCTAGCTATTTATTCACTTCAAATACTTTATGTACTTCAAATCCGCAGCCGCTACTTGGCAGGTCAAAAATGTAGCTCATTTGTTTTAGTATTATCTATAGTTACATCTGTATACTATATTCCATGTGTAATGTATGGTATGGTTGTTGACTATTGAAATTTGATTTATCTTAAAAATTTACCCGACATTCAACTTATTAACACTTGAAATACGTAATTATTTCCAGCTCCTATTACTCCAAGATATTTCTAAAAATATGCTTGTCACCAGTAGAAGAATGTCTCCAATTTGTATATTTTCCGTCTTTGAATACACCTATTGATTTCGCGCATGTTCCGACAGCAAAGAAATCATATTTGCATTTTGATAAGTTACAGAGATGAGGTAACTCAAACTTACAATCTTACAAACTTACAAAGAGAAAATTTTAAGAAATACCTCGCAGTATCTCAAGCATGTTCAAGGAACTTATTGCCAGTTAATTTAAGGCTCAAATTCCCTCCTATCTTATCTCCTTGGCATTCAGCAGCTGAATTCTCTCCTATCAGATCGAGACAGAAAGACCAATCAGCCAAGCAACTGATTGTCTTCGTACGGTATGTCATCTAAGGGAAGGAAAGAGTGTTCTACTCAGATGAACTGAAATTGAAAGCGTTCATATCTTATGACACTTCGAGTTGGCAGTTTTAGCGTATCCTTTAGAGAAGCATATTAGCAAAGAAGGTAAGATCAGTTAAGAAGGGCCATCACAAATTCCTCTCCGTCGTCATTTTCGCCAGCGCGGAACTAAAATTATCTTTTAGTGGACTGCAGTCCGAAAATAACAATCGCCGTCTTCTTCGGGTATTTACCAGAAAGCAATTTCCATAAGCATACGATAAACAAAATCAGTAGGCCGCACGTGCATAACCAGAACAATTGTACCAACGGATAAATAATACAAAATGTGACACGATTTNCACAAATAAACAATGGAAGTTCAAACAGGCTGTAACACAGAGGAGTTCATGTTCATTGTTATGAAGCCGTGAAAACTCCACGATCGTTGTAATTATTAATTAACTTCCTCATGTACTTCAACGATGGTGTACTGCAATTACGGCAGAGTTTAGAGCATATTCTTTGCGTATCTATTTTCCAGCTATTTATTTACTTCAAATCCGCAGCCGCTACTTGGCCAGTCAACAATGTAGTTCATTTGTTTTAGTATTATCTATACTTACATCTGTACACTATATCCCATGTGTAATGTATGGTATGGTTGTTGACTATTGAAATTTAATTTATCTTAGAAATTTACCCGATATTTAACTTATTAAGACTCGAAATACGTAGTTATTTCCAGCTTCCATTACTCCAAGATATTTCTAAAAATATGCTTGTCAACAGTAGAAAAACGTCTCCAATTTGTATATTTTCCGTCTTTGAATACACCTATTGATCTCGCGCATGTTCCGACAGCAAAATAATCGTATTTGCATTTTGATTAAGTTACAGAGATGAGGTAACTCAAACTTACAATTATAAATTTGGAAAAAGCTTATTTTGAAGTCGACGGTCTTGACACGGTGCTGGTTCATAACTCTCTCCCTTTTTTGACGCTGGCGTATGCACTGCTTCCTTCTTCGGAGGTACTTCTCGCATTGTGTTTCATTTTTATTCACTTGCCTTTCGCAATCCCAATTTCCCACAATTTGCCGACATTTATGCCTTTCATAATCTATCAAATTTCCCTCTTTTCGTCTGGTATGTCATTTTTGTAGATATTCTACGACGGCCAATTGCTATTCTGCTTTACTTAATACGATAGAAACACAGCAAAATGAAGTAGACCCGGTCAATTTTTTCAGTAAATGATTATTATTGTTGCTGAGACTCCTTTTTTCGTAATATTTTTGGTTTCAACAGACATTACGATTTTACTTCAAAATATCTTTTTGAAACTGGGAGGAAATGCATATCGGAGCGCGTGCCTTCACTAATTCCGATTCAAGTATGGGAGTGTAACTTCCGTACTTTCTGTCTAGCGACGTCAATAGGAGGGATTGGGGGGGGGGGGAGAAGGGTAGCACCAAACTAGTGCTGTTCTTCTTCTTCAGTCTTAGCTGTCTATATCGTCCTCACGTATAAACTTTACATCTAAATTTCAGTTTACCAACCGCTTCAAGTTTCCGTCCTGTCTTTAACGTTAAAATTTCCCAAGAAGTTCCGCAAGCCTGCTTAATTATGCTTCAAAAAGTAGTTGATGTGGTCCAGGCCATTAATGAATATTTGCACCGGAAAACTTACTCTCATCCAGTTACACAGCCAGGTCTTTCGCCGAAGTTTTTGTGTTGGGAGTTGCAGCCATTTCCCATTGCAGCACCCTGCATTAGGAGAGGCTGTAATTCTCTTCAGTTACATTTCCTCCAAGTTTTAAGTGGAGTAATCCATAACTGCTTGCTTTGCTCTTTGCAAATCTAGGTGTGCTTCCTTCGTTGATAATTGCACCATTGAAGGGAAATTGTAACTCTCCCGACCGCACCAACGTGTATTAAATTCGTTCATTGTGAGACAGATCGAGTAAACGCTTTCGCGCCATTTGTTTGTGCAGAAGCTATTCAGTGCAATGCCATATCTATTATATTGTGATCTTTATTCTTAGTGTCGGTTAAACTTGTAAAGTAATTCCGCACATCCTTCGCCTCGCAATGAATAAAGATGAAGCGAAGTACGCTTAAAAAGTTCAACAAAAAGCACAAACTCGCCAGTCTACGTTAGAGTACGTCTTCTACGAATTATATACGGTGTTAAAAAAGATGAGACATCTACAGTGGAAATCACGTCAGTCATTTTGCTGCCACGCAACAACAGCGCTGGCTGCTCTGGACGGCAGCTGCCTGCTAAACTGCCGCTGTTCGGTGTAAAAGCTACACTGCATTCCATGCTTCTCAAATACTGCCAGCCTGCCAGCTTCTCGCTGAACTGCTCCCGGTGTGCCTGCGCCCTAACACGCAGACGGATCGTTGGATGGGACATAGGTATGGATGGAGCCACAAGTCTGGACAGCACCATCTCTAATGTAGATATTTCAAGAGGAGCATGGATGAAGATGAAGCGAATGAAGTGACTCATATGGTACCGACAGAAAAAGAATAAGTACCCGACAGAAAAAGAATAAGTAATACTAATGTACAACACGCGAAACATCGGGAGCACCAGGCGATTCACAGAAGAGAAGCATTTCATTAACTCCCAAGCTCAAAAATGAAAATTTTAAGAAATACCTCGCATTATTTCGAGCATATTCAAGGAACTTATTGCCAGTTAATTTGAGGCTCGAATTCCCTCCTATCTTATCTCCTTGGCATTCAGCAGCTGAAGTCTCTCCTATCAGATCGAGACAGAAAGACAAATCAGCCAAGCAACTGATTGTGTTCGTATGTCTTCTAAGGGAAGGAAAGAGTGTTCTACTCAGATGAATTGAAATTGAAAGCGTTCATATCTTATGACACTTTGAGTTGGCCGTTTTAGCGTAGCCTTCAGAAAAGCATATTAGCAAAGAAGGTAAGATCAGTTAAGAAGGGCCATCACAAATTCCTCTCCGTCGTCATTTTCGCCAGCGCGGAACTCAAGTTATCTTTTAGTGGACTGCAGTCCTAAAATAACAATCGCCGTCTTCTTCGGGTATTTACCAGAAAGCAATTTCCATAAGCATACGATAAACAAAATCAGTAGGCCGCACGTGCATAACCAGAACAATTGTACCAACGGATAAATAATACAAAATGTGACACGATTTGACTAAATAAGCAATTTGAAGACACCAACCATACTTCGATCTGGAAAAAAAAAGATGTTACACCTACATAATTCGATTGTGCATACTTAATCGAGTTTTCCTAGATAAGCCCTAGATATTTATATTGTTCTACATTCAATATAACGTCATTATTGTATACGTCCACAAATGTGTATGGTAGGTACGATAAGGTTAATCTATATCATTGTAAAACTCTGACACTCTCGTTCGGTCGCTTGGTTCTCACCATGCACACAATCTTCGCTATCATACGCAGGAATCAAACTGAGAGGATCTGAATAGGTTTTGGGATAGGAGCTCGGATGGGTTTCAGGATAGCTCGGATGGGTTTCAGGATAGCTCGGATATGTTTTAGGATAGGAGCTCGAATACATTTTACGATAGGATAAGGCTAGGATATAGCTGGTTTGGGATAGGATAGGTTTTTGGTATCCCAATGGGTCAGGGCAGGCTGGTACCGAATAAAATATCAGTGAAACCCGCTACATTACTTTCAAAACTACGGCACTACCTCACACCATAAGCTCGCATGAGGCCACGCGCCGTCCGTACGCAGTTTCCTAGAAACAGAGGCCAGCTACAGTGGGTGGAGTACACGTTATCTACAAAAAAAAACTGCAATTCAAGGCATGCCTGAAGCGCATACAATTCCCTACAGTAACAAATTCTCCCTAAAGATAATTACTCAAACTTTTGTTGCAAACATGTAAGACAGAATTATTTATTCCTCGAAGCACAAACATGCAAAAACAAGAACAAATAGGGCCAGGACGTAGTAAGTAAAAAAAAGCAAAGAAAAACGTGATACAGGGAGTTTACTTCAATACAAGAACATCGTGCGTGACGACAAGACTGATAGGAATCTTAACGGTAGACATACGAATTATGTAACTAATATCACATAATCATAATCACTCGTACCCGTGACACTTCCACGGTTTGACGTAGGCTTCAGCCGGACCCGTTAAACTACATTTTGGCATGCCAATGCCGTACTTTCTCTACAACACTGAGACTTGATGTGGGATATTTTACGTCCAGCCTCTTTGCTGATAATTCCTATAAGCTGTTCCGTCTAACCGGACCTGTGAAAATCAACGGTAATGAGCAGCAATAAGTTACAGCATAATTTAAACACAAGAACTCATGTTCATAACCTATTATATACTAAAACTCTGTGAACTGAGGGCCTATTTACTTGCTTGCCTGCGCAAAGGTATTAGGTATGGTATCATAAGAAGATTTGGGCCTCCTTAAATAAGTACTAAGCTCTTCTAAGAGAGGAAAAGGAAGGGACATATAGTATGTCGACAGAAAAACGGGGAAC
>LQNS02278087.1:11114189-11127938 GCA_001587735.2 Parhyale hawaiensis
ACTAAAACTCTTAAATCTTTTTTCAGTTTCTCCGACTGATAGCCGAAGAAAGACGGAGATATAAAAAGCTTCTTTTTCTTCACGGTCAACATATCATGGTGACTGTACTGTATTTTAAATAGACATGTCTTTTAGATCGATCGTCTTGGCTTTAACCCTGGTTTTAAAATTTGGTATTACATATGCTCCTAGTAATAACTCCAAAAATTCCAGCAAATTTCGTAAGAATCGGTCCATAATTTTTTGAGAAAGAAAATGAGGTGGACAAACAAACGCTTGAGTAAATCGTCACCACAGTTAATCATCTGTTCCTGCCCCTAACATACCAAACAATCCCAGCAAAAAACTTCGTAAAGATCGCTTAGCAAACAGCGACTCTTCAGAAATATAAAAATTCGCCCGTAGCAGTTGTGCCCGTTCAAACATGGCAAAGGTTTTTTGCATAACTTAGCGACTTAGCCGGTACACACACAATTACTGTATAAAAAAAAGCCAGGTTGCGGGGTTCACAAAATCTGTATAGTTCATAGGGTAGAGGCAACAAACTCCGGCCGTAAGGTAATGTTCGGCTTTTCTTCACAATATCGTAAATATTTTTTTTTTAAATATCAAGCCACACACCTACATATTGCAATTAGAAATAATCTATTACTCGACAGTATGCTCTAGATGAAAGCATGACGCAACAATTTGGCGGGAAATATCTATATTTTACGACTCAAGCATTACTACCACGTGGTCCGCTCCGTTTTCGTGGCCTTTTCTTGTGGATTTGATAAGAAAGTTGTCTACTTTATCCATTTGTTAAATTTAAAAGTTTCGTAAATTTGTGCTCAGTGATAGTGGTTTTTCTTTATGAATGCATAGACTGCAAGAAAACAATTACGAAGACTGACAGCCAAAAGACAACTTCACGTTACACCAAAACTGAATTGAAAAGTATTCGATCATTTTTCTGTCAATGTTGCGAGAGCCCATTATAATTACCTACCTACGGGGGCCGCCATATCTAGGGAGTTTTCCCTATATCTAAGGAACTTGAGTATGGGGAAGAAAGGGTTTCGTGATAACAAGTGGAAATAAGGAAATTTTACCAAGCCTAAACTTGAAGCTGTAGGAACAAATTAGCTATTGAAAACATGTATGTAGCATTTAACGTAGCATCTACAATTTCTATTCCACATCCCCTGGAGTAATAAAAATTAAAAGTTTAAAACGTATTTTGATAAAGGCGTTAGCATACTTTGTTCAGCTAGAGGCGTCTTTTTGTGGCTACGTTCGTGATCAGAATTACTGTAATCATGATCATCGTAATCACTGAAAAGCACGAGAACGGTCAATGATTTTGTAAACAAACCAGAGACGCCATATCAATCATCGAAAAATATATCTTTATTTTATTTTTACGGAAAATGGTAGGGAATACGTTTCTTATGAGCCTTTATTTATTTTGAAGCCAATGCATAAATAAACTACCAGTATTTAAAGCATTTTGAACATACACAAGCATAAAACTTAGGAAACTGCAATTCCGGAAGTCAATATTACAAACAATCATTATAACATTATTCAATTTATCCCTAAATATAAGAAACATCATGACCTTGCACTTTAAATTTTGAATTTTTGCTTGTCCAACGGCTGGAATCACTCTTTGGTCACGCATGATTAGCCTGCGGAGCAAATCACGCTGCGATCAATTCTCACCACTGATCACGGTTGATTGCTATCAAAATCACGTCAAAAAGCGGTCACAAAAACGCGCGGATCATGCGTAATGAGGCAGAATCATCCACAAAGTGGTCACAAAAAGACGCCTTAGGTAGTCTGATCCAGGAAACGTCGATTGCAAGCCGAAATTAAACCTCGAGGCTTGACTTGTTTGCACACCGAGACAGGAGCATTGCTTTGTCAGTTGCAAGCCGACGCGTTGCAAGTGTAAGCAACTCCGCACCTGTCCATATAGCTCTATTTTACGGAACACAGATGAGTTCTGGCAGACACTAATGTAACCCAATTGGGGCTCTATGAATAAGTCTCAATTCAACGGGCCGAAGCCAACGCACCTGCCTAAAGTTTCGAACTAGTCTAGCCTAGAAGGCCTAACTTGGTACTTAGTCAAACATGCCGATAAGCTTAAGCTCGCTGCCCACGTGACAACTTTTGCTGCCCCCAGCAGACTAAGGCCAGCTCAATTAATCCTACTATGTAACCGTGGCCGCGACTCCAATATGATAGATATAAACGTCGCGCACTAATTAAGAAAAAACAATCTCTATGGACCATAACGGCTCAAAATCAGGAGTGACAGTTAATAGTTCCCCATTGCCACCTGATTTGGTGTGAAAATTGCAGTAGTGACAGAGATTTTCAACCATTTTTTATACTCAAATTTTGCACAAGCTGATGCCGTGCCGCAGCCACGTAAACGGATTAGTTCAGCTGCTTCTAATCTGCTATAGCAACAATGAAAGTTGTTGCGTGAGCAGCGGGCTTCGGGCTGCTTTCCGAGGCCAAATCATCTTTCCTTCTATGTTTTTTTTTCAAGTAGAATTCCAAGCGGTACACTACAAGGGTCTTAATACATATCACTTCACGCCAGCAGTTTTTTTGCTGGGCCTCGGTTGTGCTGCGATGGTTTCTGCTTATTTACGGACATGTTCAATTGGGTCGAAAAGGAACTTGGAAGCTATGCCGACTTGATTTAACTCATCCGGAAATGCAAACAAGAACTTTGGCTTCGACACTTTGGATCGTGTTGCATGGGTTCAGGCGATACGACACTAGTATCGTAGCTAACCTTTTCGTCCAAACGTAATGTAAAACTCTCGTAAGCACAGCTTTGAGATTGCCAAGAAACGGTGAGAAAATGTTTACAGTCAGTTCAGTTTACTCCGCAAGTGCCGTAAGTTAACTTTCGGACATATTGTTACGTCTGGATGGACTTAAACTTGAAATTTTTATCAGCCCATTAGGACGATAAGATGACGATACTCGTCCTTTTGACTAGCGAGTGGCATCGGCATTGGGCCATTGGCAGCCGCCCGTTTATTCAGAGCTAACTGGAATCTCCATTTTACAGAATCAGGCCACATTCATGGAAGTTGCACTGACTAATAATTAAGAGTCAACGATCTAAATTTGTGTCAGCAAGTCGAAGCCAGGGCACCTGCCCGATGATTCGGACAAGTCTAACCCCAAATGCCCAATATTGGTGCCCCGTCGAACTCCTCTTGCGCAGTGAGGTCAGTGTTAAATTCATACAGCAAGATATTGGTTTATTAGTGCTTGTTTCGAAGAAGTCTATTTTTTCTGCTCAAACCAAGCTTAATCTTAATTTTAGAAGGTGACTCGTGTACGTAAGCTCATAGCCTATCGACAAATGGTAAGTTTTTGAAGATAAGTAATCTTGTGTTCACTGTTTATATTGTCTTTCTATTTGAAACGATATAATCATGCTGCATTTATTTCGTTTGTGACACGTATTGAACAGGCATGGAACAGATGAAACGTGTCCGCCCCTCTCCTTGTATAATAAAACGCTTGGTGTATTTATTTCGTGTCCACATTCAAGGAAATACAGTAGATACGTAAAAAAATAGGCCAGGTTGCAGATTTCGTAATCAAGTTTCGTTTTCATGGAGATCGATGACCAGGTTGCAGAAGAAAGCTAAAGTGAAATCCTTTTCCTTTTATTATCTGAATGCATTTCATGCTTGCCACGTTGGAGATTTTTGCGATTCTGTTCCCTTCTGCTGGAATTCAGTAGGCAATAATGAGACCATACTTATTGCCGAAGTAGGCTAAATTTGGAATACGGTGCTTATCGTTATTAACATTGAATGCAGTTCTTGCTTTTCCAGCTTCTCTTGCCGTTCCCATGGAGTCAGATATTCACTAATTTTTCTCCATATTTAAATATTTTCTTTTGTTTTACGATGTACACATTAAGTAGAAAATCAGTGAAGCATAGAGGAACCGATTTTTCCGGTGTGGTAGATGAAGTATTTATTTCAGCTTCTTGGGCGCAAAAACTTTGTTCTGCTGAAACTATCTCACTGTGTATTAAGGATACCATACGCAGCGGACATGAAATTCAGTGACATTTCAGTGCTTACCGATACAGTTAATTACCTCCGCCAAGAAGGTTAGGCCCTAGGTTTTCGTCTGGTTTGTCCGTCTATCTGCCGGTCATCAAGATAACACAAAAAGTTATGCACCGAATTTGATGAAATTTACAGGGATTGTTAGATATGTTAAGAGGAACAAACGATTAACTTTTGGTGAAGATCCGCCCATCCGTTTGATTGTCTGTCTCATTTTTCTCAATGCTATAACTGAAAAAGTTGTGGACATATTTTCATGAAATTTACAAGAGTTGTTACGTATATTATGAAGAGTAAATGATCCTATTTTTGTAATGATCCGTTAGTTTGTTCCGTTTGTGTGTCACTGTTTTTAACTTTATGCTTGTTAGCGCAATAACTCAATAAAATAATGAATGGATCTTTATGAAATTTATAGTTGTTAGTAATGTTAAAAGGCATAAATGATCAAATTTTGGTGAAGATCAGTTTGTTCGTTTGCATGTTCGATTCGTGTTAGTCATATTGTTTGTTAGCAGCATAACTCAAGAAGTTATGAACGAATCTTCAAAAAAATTACTTAAATACAGCCAGGTTCGTTGTGATATTTTAACGTAACTATTATAAACCATCTCGGTAAATTTTTAATTCAACTTACACATGTTCTTTGGGGTTTTTGTTGCTTTCACTTTGTTAATTGGGTGAATTTAAAACAATTAACACGTACGCCTATAACGTTTTCGTCGCAAATGCTTAGCTTTTAAGATATTAGACTTTGAAGTTCCCATTATTTTCCTAAGGGAGAAAAAACGATGTGATTTCAGGTTTGCTAGCAACCTAAAAGGAACCTAACCTTACCTTAATTTCGCTTGTATGGGATCGCTCGGTATTTGCTCCATACGAAAAACAATGGGAACTTCTAAGTCATAGCCTAGCCTATTTCGAAAACTAAGCATTTGTGACGAAAACGTAATTCGTGTAAATTGTCTTGAATTGACCTAATTTACCACTAGGCTAGGCTACTGAACGCAATAAAAAAAATCGTGTGTAAGTTAGAGTAAAATAATATCACATCTCTGCTAACAAAGTTTAAGAAAATGAAAAAAAAAAACAGTTGACAGTTAATACAAAAGAACCAATAAAAACTATTATCACAAAATATTCATGTCTGCTTACAAATAATTCAACAAAATAGTAAATACAGGTGACAGATAATACATAGGCTAAGAACCAGAAATAATTGATAACCGTTTCGTCTACGCTCGAAGATGAAAATTTTTTAAGAGCACAAGACGCACGAATTCAAAAGCTCGACGTCGGATACCAAAGCTCACCACAGGCACATTAACAACCAGATTATTTCTTAGTAACTTAAACGAACTAATGATTTGGAACGAGATTCAGATATACTAAATTAATTTTCTCGTAAGAATGTCTGCCGTGTATCTCTCGTTCCCGCAACGCTCTGTTCAGCATGCACCTGAAGCACATCGTATCGAAAACAATGTAAACAATCAGTTTCTTGAAACGTAAAGGGAGTAATGAATAGGTAACAATGATGCTGGAAGTAGCAGTATTCCAGAGGCTCCAGGCAAGAGGCGTTTTAAGACCACGGACAAAAATCGATAGCGTTCCCATTCCAGAAAAGCACGGAACAGCTGTAGTTGTTGCTTAATTCCCCTTATATTCCTTCAATATACAAAATATGCATCAATTCCATCCTCTTTCTGCCAAAGTTACGTCACAATACAAGAAAGTGGCATTGTGTGAAATTCACAGCCACGGAATTTCCAAGGATTTCATCTGAAAATGGAAGATATCCTACCTCTAGCAGTGAGTCGCGGAGGACTGGAGCAAAGGACACCACACACCCTACACTCACAACAGCAGCTTACACACTGATCTGGTACACGAGCGAAAAGTTAAAAGCAGGCGCTCTTTTCGCGCCGTAATTTTGTATCGGAGTGTGAAAGAGAAAACGCAGACATCGCTTTACTGTAAACAGGAAACTTATAGAAGCCCTCTCCTTCGAGCGTGTCCTGCCAAAATTTTGCAGCGAGGTTTTGCATAATATACATTGCTGCTTTTCCGGACAAACTACTGTATTTTACACGCAAATAGTAAACGTCCCTTCACTGTTAACAGGGAACTGTAGAAGTTCTGTACCATGGCATAAGAAAATTTTAGTGTTATTATGCACAGTTGCACACCAGCTGCACCCGTGGAAATTCCACGGTTTGTGAATATTTTCACATGACGAAAGCAGTTTCATCGACCATTGAATATATGAAATTTGGGATAACAGCTGAAGCAACGAAATCATCTGTGGGAAGAAACTATGAATCAAGATGCATGAGAGTGTCAGTGGAAGCTTCAGATATCTTCAGTGCTGAGATTTCAACTTCGGCAATTCAAGAAGTGCATTCAGACATAAGGTCGCCTTATACTTTGCCATAGATTCGATGTATGGAGAAGCTAATACTCGTACAAATCAGACTAAGCCTGCGATGTCTTCATAGTTGGAATTTCAACTGTCCCTGATTAAGATACGTTTGCCATCTTCTGCAACCCGGCCTATTTTCTAGCTGTTTTCAATGGAACTTGAAAAGACGACCAGAGCCTCAAGCCTGGGCTAATTTCCGCCTATCTGTTTTGTTAAAGCGTGACAGAAAATGGATGAACCGATAAATAAACAAACAAACAGATAAATACACACCGGTCTTTATTATATTGTAGATTTTTACCGCTATTGTTGGCCAGTCGTATTAACTGGCCGTCAAAAATGGCAGTAAAAATGTGCATCTGCTCCTATTCTGTCTTGATGCTTGCGTTCATGAATTTTTATGAACAGGACTAGTGTGCCTGGCCGTTAAAAATAACGGCAAAGAATTTATGATGATACTGCTCCATCGATCGTGAATTTATTATTAATTTTCTTATGTATGATGCACTGCAACTGCTAATTTGAAGGAACAGCAGAGATACGCAAGCTTGGCTTATCTCTGGAGCTACCAACTCCTTGGCCATGTGTTAAAGATCGATGCATGTATTACTGTATTAGTCAGAATTTCTGGTTTAAAATCCACCTGTTTTAAATGGAGCACGAAATTTACGCAAATGAGCAGCGAGTTACCGCCGTAACCCAGATTAAGTAAATAGGTTTACTTACCCTGAGTTCCCGCTGGCGAAATTAATCTTCACGTAGAATTTTATTAATTTGAAACTACTCCTATCGTCGTTAGAATGCGCTTTTATTACCGCATTTCTGATTACGGTCGAATTTTTAGGTTGCGATAGCCCAGCTGAGCTGTAATTACAACACGCCTCTACTTGTTGTAAGCATTTACTTGCCAGTTAATTAGTTCCAGTGAGTTCTGGTCTTCGTTTAAATAAGATTTAATTGAGAGTGGAAGAAAAAAGAACGTATTATGCGGGTAGTCTGGAATAAAACAACTCGTATCACTTTAAGCCGAGGCTCTTATGGTTAGTCTACGTAATTTGCCATTGTTGCTTCAAACGTGAATGAATCTATTGACCTTCAAAAGCACTTTGAAGTTGGCAGCTACTTTGCAACGTCCGTAATATGGGTTCTGTCCTGTGCTTACTTTATCAACATCTACGGTTGTGAAGTCCAGAGATCAATATTTCTTACCAACCTAATTCTCATTTAGGAGGGGGGGGGGCACGGAATATGTAAATAAATCAACCATTTCACACAGAAAACGCAGACTTCTCTTTATATATTGTAATATATATCGCCTTATCCTAAGGGTAAGGCCTGTAAAAACTGTAACGTACGATTTTCCATAAAACATGTACATGTGTCCGTTCAATTCGCTGTACTTTACATGGCACAAACATGAGAAACGAGTTACGTGTGTAAAATATATTTAAAATTCAAATCACAAACATTTCACATGGCAAAATCAAGTTTTGAGTGCTTGAAACGAAGAAATTAACCTCAAGTAGTTGCTATCACAAACAGTCCGAACTGTCCGAGAAAAATAATGCGTTTTATTAAAAAAAAAATTGCCCTTGATTCGAACACACATTCGAGGATAGCGGAAAAGTACAGCTTTATACTGGACCAGGCCAAAGAAAATGTATGGCCGATCCGGATCGTCTGTGTGGGTGATATTGTTAGCCTTCATTACAATTATTAACATATTAAAATTAATGCTTTTTAACGTTTGTAACCCAGGAATAACTGTAGAATGGATAATAAAAAGAATTGATTATAATTATTGTGTTACAGTATAACTAAACTATCCTGCGTTGCAGCTCAGTAGAAGTTCATAATTTCAAAAACTACCTTTAAAGTACTCTGAGAGTACATACCTCCGTCAAGCAAGGCAGTGTTAACGAAAAATTCATGATAGTCGGAAACTAGGATATTTTCTTTCATCATCTCCAAAATTTGGTCATATGTACCTAATGACATTAAGGGCAATCTCTTTAATTTCTTGAAGATCCATCAGTTGCTTTTTGAGTTATTTTCCGAGAATCGCTAGGAGAAACAAGATTTACATTAAGTGTGTGGAATAACACTAGTAGGCAGATAATGTTAACCCGTTAAGAAACTGAAGAAGTAGCAAAGTAGCACAATTTGGACAAATATTTTTTAATATTTCAACTGACCTCATAGATAGAGCGAGGTATATACATGTAATTTTTTTTACGCTAGTTGTAACACTTCAATTAAAGTTAATCAGATAAAAACCTTCCAGTGTCAACAAACACGTATGTAATTACCGAGATTGAAGTTAATGTGAATGAACATAATAGTTTCTTGTACATATATAAAATTAAAGTTAAGCAAATCTTATAGCATAAAATTTATTTTTATTGACATACAGTATATATCTCAAAATGAGTGAGATGCCTGGTCCTTTGATTTACGGATGCGATGTTATAAGCTCTGCGACGTTAATTCAATTTACAAACGTTTACGTAAACCCACATATTTATCAACAAAGCGAAGTTTATGACCGAAATACCAACGCGTAAACTAAAATAATTAGCTTTGAGCAAAATTTTTATCATAGACCTTTAAGCATGAATGCTTCACTTCACAGAATCACGAGCTAACAAAATAGGAAGGATAAGCTTTAGTAGACATTGTTGAGGCTGCCCCTTAAGCATTTGCGCATACCACTCTTTCGTGCCTATACTGTACATTATGTCTAGGTACGTTACAAATAGTGCCTTTCTGACCCAAAGTTATATTACATTCATGCATGAAAGAGTCAAAGTTCATATAGGAACGTACATGTGAACAAAACATGAAGATTCGCGGATAGAGAAATAATTAACAGTGACTTTTAAGAATATGAAACGACCTTGGTTACAGCTACGTGTGAACAAAACATGGAGGATTCGCTATGGAAGAAATATGTAAGAGAGACTGCTATGGCTAAAAGCTTACTTTAGACTCAGCCACATCTGCAGTGCGGCGTCTCCACACAGGGCGTACCGAGTGCACTCGCACCCACGCCTGGCCAGGTAAGTGCGTGTTAACCTGTTGTCATAAGGAGCTCTGTGGGAAGTGTATGGCGCTGTTGCTTATTGTGTCACAGACAGAGCATGCATGTATTTGTTGCTCATAAGAGTCCCCGCCTGCTGAGCCCATCTGCATATGATGCACGTCTCCATTAATTGGATATGATGCACGTCTCCCTTATTTGTATATGATGCACGTCTCCATTCACTGCACACGATCGTGACAACGCTCTGCTTAACGAATTGCAATGCATAATTAAGTCTGCTTTTGTATTGATATGCTGAGACATGTTGTAATTCTCACGCCTCCAGGCAGATAAGTCTCACTGTTGTCCCAATAAGGACGATGTACGTCATAAACGTTCCAAGCAGTGCTAAGTAAAGTTAGGGGATCTAGCACCATCCAGGTTAAGGCTCGATTAAAAGTAGTGATAATTTGATGCTAGTTCACTATCGGTTGTAATTTCCCAAGTCCTTAAGTTTCGAGGCTGAAACTGGCAAACAGATAAGTAAGGTTCAGACTTGTGCGTACATAAACTTCTGGAATAAGAGCCAAACAATTGTGACTGCATTGGCCATATAGCGACGTGTGAGAAACCATTAAGGATTTACTATAACGAAAGTAGATGTTTCGAGCAAGAAAATACTAATTTCATACGCATACTATCAAAACAATTCCACCACCACGAAACTAGCATATATTTCTAGGAATTTGATATATGAGATACCTATTCTCAATGTTTAAAGTTTTGCAATTAGACGTAAATTAAGCTATACCGATAACACCTGATATTACTATCAGTGAAATTAAGAGTTTCTTTCATGAATTAATTGCCTCTTCCTTACGAATAACACTATAAGAAGTATAAAATATATGTAACTGTACGGAAGAAACGGTTAGACAACAACTGCGAGTTCAAAAAGATTTGGAAAAATGTTAGCGTCAAGTCAGTTTGCTTAACGAGAGGCGCCAGTTAAGTGTCTTATATTTCTGCAAATTAAGAACGAATCAGGATAGAGAAGCCCGTGCAGTTTTCTGGTGTTTAAATAGTCGCAACAGCGCTGCAGAACGCTGTGAACTATTGAACGAAGGACAAACGCATACCGTGTGAACGGGCCTTTATTTAGTTTAGTTTCAGAAGCACGGACCGCGCTTACCCTGTTCCAGGCTTCCTGCGAGAAAGCGATGTACCATTTGATTTTCTTAGGGCACGTTCGCTTGGTCGCTAAAATTAACCCTTCTAGTCTCGACTTGTTTGAAACTTTAGGCAGGTGCGCTGGGCTTGGCAGGCTGAATCGAGTTTCAGGCGTTGGCCCTCAACCGGTTCCCGCTGAGATTTACAAAAACTCAATCCTGCCGTGTTTGATTATATTTTCACCCGTCTCAGCGTAGTAGGGTTACTTCAAAATACTTGAAACATAGATTCAGAGTTGCAAAGCCAGAACATCTGCCTGCAATTTTGGACAAGTCAAGACTCGAGGGTTTAACTTCGGCGTCCAATCGAAAGTGCTCTTAACCCTTCACCGAACGACTAACAAACACTCTCGCAGGAATTAATATTCTGAAAGCAACTGTGTATGGTTACTTGCTCGATGAAGGGCTAAGGCTGCTCATATATCTGTCTTTCAATTATTTAGTGTTATTTATGAAGTAGAAATGTGGGCAGCCTTCTGAGTTATACTTTACTGCATGAGAACTTCAAGTGAGAAGATGATGAGGCATCAAATAATTTACTAGCAACACTTGCTTATAAGAGACATCAAATAATTTACTTGCAACACTCGAAGACAAATAGACATTAAATAATATATTAGCAACATTCAAAGATGAGACATCAAATAACTTACCATAAAAATTTGAAGCTGATGAGCCATCAGATAATTTGTTAGCAACACGTGAAGATGAGACATCAAATAATATGCTAGCGACTCTTGAAGATGATGAGACATCGAACAATTTACTAGCAACACTTGAAACTAATGAGACATCAAATAATTTATTAGCGGCAATTGATCTGAAGGCTAGAACTTTAACGCCTTTTTTGAGAAATACATATTAGCTGAAAGGATGCATTGAAAAGACTGACGTGTGTACAGGTTTTCAGAGTTCACCAAGTCCTTAGAGAACTGGTCCAATTGGAGGGTCGTAGCTATAGTCAAACCAGCGTAAGCAGTCATTTCGGGGCGAGGCTGAATTGAACGCAATAGTGCCAAATCTAATCTATTGACTAATCACTCTGAATATTCGAATATGAACATAATTTTATCGAGTGAAACAAGTTATAACACGCGCCTAAGTGAGATTTGGCCAAGTTGTTTTGCGTTCTTGGCCACCTCCATCGGACTCCTTACGCGGGTTTGACTATACAGTAGTGTAAGTCTCGGCCCCCTTCTGGGAATGGGCCTGCACGCTAATCTGATTTGTGCTCCGACAAATGGCTCAGACTCATACGAACAATATGGTGCTGCACGGTATAGGCGCCACTATTCTACCAATTTGGTTGAGATATTTTAATCCAATTGCACTTAACGTATAAGCTAAAGTATTGGTTTCAAACGCAGAAATGCTTTGTGAAATGGTGAGTGGCAATGCCATCGGCTTTTGGCATAAGTAACGGCATAATTTCCGCAATTCTCGTCAATATCTTCAATGGAAGTACCCACACCCATCATGAAGGCAACTGGAGTGGGGTGTCATATTAATGGAAAAGCAGCATATGCACCCAGTCATACTGGTGACATGGTTCTTGCCTCTCCCCATTCCAGCCGGGCTACAATCACCGGTCTCAATTTGTGAGAACGAAGCTACCAAACTGTGCATTGAATATAATACTGTTAAAACTATCAGCAGGTACATTAAATCTTGGAGAAGTAAAGTACCCACCGATAAAGTCACTCGTTTCAATGGTCTCAATCTCACTTATGTGGACAGTTTCTCTTATTTGGGCCATAAAATTATAAATGAATTTCATGATAATCTAGATATACAGAAAGAAACGAGAAAGCTTCTCGCAGTAAGACAACCCACAAAGCAGGAAGTTCGGTCACTGTTCGAAATTGGTCAAATGCTAGCTGGTTCGGAGCTCTTGCTATCCCCTGTACTGTAACTCACTTTGGTCAAATTTAGGCAGAAGTCTATTGGACACCTATTGTGTAGCCTGTATAATGACATATTTCGGAGACTGATGTATGTGCCGAGGTCAACCAGGGTAAGTTATTTACTCAAAAGTATACTGACTGCCTCAAAGCCAGAACAGTTAAGGAAATGCGATCCTAGTCTCCAGCTCAGGATATAGAAAAATCTGATCAAACCTTTCTTAATGCGATCTGCAAAGGTCCTGGCAACAAACTATCTAACATGTACAGCCGATGGCACAGTACATATACTCTACTAAACAGGGGCTAAACGATGGGCTGCAAAGCAGTATAATTTGTAATGATACTACTGTATTACCTATTATTTAATTACATCTATTGTAACTCTACTATTAAGCTATACCATGTCCCTATGTGTGCCTACTAAAGTGCATTTATTGACTGAATACCCATAACCTCAATCTTGACAGTTGGATTCGTCAGTTTGGATCAAATTTTAAGCGTAAATCACAAACGAGGTCTATGTCTATAACTAGAGGTGTAAGTGCCCCTGGAATAAGGAAGCCTAACTTACCTATTTCTACCACACACCCGAAGATCCCTTATGGCGGGTGCACACCAACGCAAAAGTTGCACACCTTCACAAAATTCTACATCCGATTACGTTGCCACGACCAAAGCTTCGGCTCGCACGAGGCCTTACCACCTAGTTGAATTTTTAAAATATGAGTCGCTTAATTCTTGCAGTTTGTACGCCATGACAAGCGGCAATGGTCAGGCTTTGAGTGCACTTCCTATTTCTGAGTCAGTTTACAGTTGTCATGACGTATAGTTTTAGCTTGACATTCGAACGTCGTAAGTTGCAGTCACGGTGACGTGACCGCCAATATGAAAAGTTAAGTGACTGGGTAACTTTTATCTTTCGTGTGCACCCGAAATAAGGAAATACACTTCTGCTGCATGTAGACGTCCCCTGTGCCACCAACTGAACATAATGGTGGTTGCTACAAATAGTTCTACACCCGCGAAGAGTAAAGCATTATTCAAGAATAAAATGCTAGAAAGTAGA
>LQNS02278087.1:11150403-11167022 GCA_001587735.2 Parhyale hawaiensis
TCTTCTTCTTCATTCTTTTGTTTTCTCCACCCGCTGGGTTGGTTGCGTGGGGGTTTGTTGACCTCATGGAGTTTCTCCGTTCCTACGTCGCCAGCCTGGTGTGATTTAATAATAATAATAATCTTCGGTTTTTGCTCAACGTCTAAAGTTCGATTCCGACGACCTTGGATTTTTTTTGCTCTCAAGTGATAAAAACACTACTGTTGATCTCACAAGCACAATAAGTAAGCGATAAATTTTATGTTTGCATTTAACTTTAGATGTTGTTTCACAATCTTGGGGTTTTCGGTAACCTAATTGAGTTTTCACACAGCGTAATCTAAGGTTTTCTGAGAAATCCAAATAACATGTTGTCCAGCCTCCAGCAGCAAACGGCCCGACTGCCAGCCGACATCGAAAACTCCCACGGCAATATCGTTCCCGTGCTTCGACACAGACACGATACGCATCTAAACCTGCTTGTCGGTAGTAGTACAAAATATTACTCGCGCATCAGGAACACAATGTCTATATCGCGCCGAACTTTTCCTGTGGAGGGAGTAACACAGGCTTGTGCGCCACTATAGGGCGCGAAGTACGTCTCGTTTAAAAAAATTATCAGTTATTTATGTCTCGGCTTTCCTGCCGGTAGGTCCCAAAATTTAAGCGACTCGCACGAGTTCGAAGTGGTCAGTGCGCTACTGACAGGAAAAAGGGAAAAAGGCGCAAGTTGTGCATCTCCAACCGCCGGGCACGGCTGAACGCTTTCGCTCTGCTACGCCGCGCGGGAGAAGGAAACGAAAAACAAGAAGGTAGAAGTCTTGTGGGAATAGGTCTACCACCTTGATCAGCGGCGCACCTACCTAACTTTACCCTTGGTTCGACTAAACGTCGAAAAGCAGAGCACAATATTTCAATTGGTAAAGTTTATTAACGACACTGGCGACGAATTGATGAGACCCATGTCTACCCATGCATTGAAAAGAGCTTTCAAGAGAGCAGTTTTTAACCCCCCCCCCTTGATTGTATCATATTGTACCAAACGTTCATGTAATTTGTTTGATGGCATGTCTATTAGTTGTTTTTGCAAGTCGCTGTCGCACAATGCGATCTGAGCTATTTTTACTGACGTACTGACGAAATTTTTATTTAGCAAAATTATGATCCGAGAAGCTTATATGTAGCTTGACCGACCCATTGTCACCTTTATAATTAATTATAATCTTCCTGGCGGTTCGGTGAAGGTTGATGGCCGAAGAATGACTTCTGTGATAGTTGATATGGCCAAGCGCACCGCGCTGCCACCTGTTGGGGTTTCGGCGCGGGTTTGGTGCTCGGTCATCTCAATGGGTGGGCAGCTGAAACCCCTAAAGCATTACTCTCTCGTACTCTTCCCTGCGATTGCAACTGCGTTAAATATCCGCCACAAACTTTGTTATCGTTCTTTATTGCTTACTGTTTTTCCGGTATTTTGTTCTTAACTGTGTAGTGGCGACTATGAAATCTTGTTTCAACAAGCTATCGTGCCATACCTTATGTTGATATAGTGTGTACTCTGTAATAATTGTTGTCCATGCTCAGTATTAGGACTATAGTTAATATGAGGTCAGAAGGTGCTCTCAACCGTTTTTTCTTCACTTTTTGATCTCCATGGCGGCTCAATCCTAATTGATTGCCTAGGGAACGACTTTTGCGATATATGATGTGCAGGCACTCCGTGCTGCCGCCTGTTTGGGGTTTCGGCGCGGGTTTGGTGCTTGGTGATTTCAATGGGTGGGCAGCCGGAACCCCAATATTACTACTCTCTCGTTTTTCTTTTATTCTGAGTGCACCTGCGCTAACAACAATGTACGGTATTAATTCCTACCACTGTGACCTCGAAACATGTTAATCAACCGTGTAGTTACGCTTACGATAGTGCCTTGCCTATATTATTGTTTGATTAACTGCTACGTAATAACTCATTTTAGTATATCACACTGAAGATTTATGTACAGGACTAGTTTACCCTTTTTTTTTTTTGTTGTTGTAAAACCTCTCTCTATTCTGGTCCAAGAAGCGAACAGGCTTGCAGCGATCTTTTGTCACATTTTTTGACGTTTTATGTAAGACTACACCTGTTTATATCGATGGCTTTTTGACAAACTTCTATGAAGTTTCAAAACTAACCTCTTCAGCAAGAACTGCGGCAAGCTGCAACATCCCCTGCGGAGAAAGCACCAAGGACTCTTGGGGTTGTGAGGCCCAAACATATTGTGGCAGGGAAAGGGAAATACATATTATTACCTCCGCCAAGAAGGTTATGTTTTTGTCGTGTTTGTCTGTCTGTTACCAAGATCATATACAAAGTTATGAACGGATCTTTACGAAATTTACAGATAGTTAGGTATGTTAACAGTAACAGATGATTAATTTTTGGTGAAAATCCGTTCATCTGTTTGTTTGTCTACCTATAGTTGTTTAGGGCCATAATTCAAAAAGTTATGTAAGGATTTTCAAGAAATTCATAAGGGTTCTTGGGTAGCTTATAATACGATGAGTAATGATCAAATTTTTGTGACGTTATATTTGTTCGTTTGTTGCTGAGTTTGATTTTAAGCTTGTTAGCACAATAACTCAAAAAGTTATGGATGGATCTTTATGAAATTTACAAGAGTTATTACTAATGTGAAAAGATATAAATGATTCAATTTTGGTGATAACTGATTGATGCTGTTTGTGTGTTGATTATATATGTTTATTATAATGCTTGTTTGGAGCATAATTAAAAAAGTTTTGAACGGATTTTCAAGAAAAACAGAAATTATTAATACTATCAAAAGGAAAAGGCAAAATGATTAGATTTTGGTATTTATATGAAGAAAAGCCTGGTTTCAGAAACAATTTGAATTTTTCGTTACAGTTGCTTTGCTTGGCGGAAGTATGCGCTCTCAGCGTGCTCTCTAGTTTGGTCCTCCATGTAACCGTTTAAACCCGAAGTGGCCCGCGATATCGACGCGTTGGATACCCCCTACCTCCTGCTCTCTAGATAATTATCGAGTGGACGTGCAAGCTGCGAATCCACTAACCAAGCTAGGCTATAGGCGTCTTTTTGTGGCCACGCTTGTGATCAGAATCACCGTGATCATGATCATCGTGATTACTAAAAAGCACAAGAACGGTCAAGGATTTCGTAAACAATCCAGAGACGCCACGTCAATTTTCGAAAAATATATTTTTATTGTATTTTTAGGGAAAATGGTAGGGAATGGATTTCTTATGAGCCTTTATTTATTTTGAAGCCAATGCATAACTGAACTAGCAGTATTTGAAGAATTCTGAACAAACACAAGCATAAAATTTAGGAAACTAAAATTTTGGAAGTCAATATTACAAACAATCATCATAACATTATTCAATTATCCCTAAATATAAGAAACCATCACGACCTTGCATTTCAAATTTAGAATTTTTGCTTGTCCAACGGCTGGAATAACTCTTTGATCAAGCATGATTAGCCTGTAGAGGAAATCACGCTGCGATCAATTCTCACCACTGATCACGGTTGATTGCTATCAGAATCACGTCAAAATGCGGTCACAAAAACGTGCGAATCATGCGCGATCAGGAGTCATCCGCACGGTGGTCACAAAAAGACGCCTTATGCATGCGATTGTATAATGTAACCCCCGGGAAGCACTATCGTCGTTCACGACCACTGCGCGTTCAAGTAAGCTTTGCTGCGCGCGCCACCACTAAAATAAACATTACGTAACCTAACCTCCTTACTTAACCTTCTACCCTAACCTAACCTTTCTAACCCTACCAAACCTAACTTAATCAGCGATACAGCAAGCAGAGCGGCGCACCAACTTGAACGCCGCTTACACGCACACGATCTGCGTACACAAACACGCACACAAATCGGTCGTGAACGACGATAGCGCACCGGGAATGTGGCAAGCGCAAGGTGAATAAAGAAGTGATGGAACTCTAGAAAATTTATTGCAAAAAAGTGATACAAAGAGTGAGACCTGAGAGAACAAATTATTCTACGACCAAGTATTTGCGACTCGTAGCTGATGGTACGATTGTCCAGCACCGAATCATAGGACGCCAAAACTGTGATGCTCTTAACCCTTTGTCAGGCAGGGGAGCACTTGTGATTACCGCCATTACGCTGCTCGCCTGAACTAGTACTTCAGTATATACGAGAAGATTAACAGTAGGATATTGTTTATATATGTATAATACGTTGATGGTCAGAATTACATAAACTGCATGCCCTAACGTAACTAATGCTCACATTACCATAGATACGTTTCTAGTTACTTGCAAGCGTTACCTAGCCAGAGTCCATAAGTTCTACTCCTAGTGTCCGTAAGCGTCACCCAACTAAAACTCGTAACTTACACTCCTAGCGTCTGTCAATAAGAGTTACTCAGCCAATGCCCATAGGAATTCACTTGTTTGGATACGGCGCACCACCATCCAGGGTATTAGCGCCCCCATAGGAATTCGTACCAACAGTCCGTTACGTTTTTTAATATGGAACAAGCTGGCAAGGTCTTAATTAGCTTAACCCTATTTATACCAGATGCTTGCGTTTGCTACAAGAGCTGTTCGTCCGATTGTAGTGGAGCAGGGGAAAAAGGTTTTTCAGCAAGATAGCTTAACCGAGTGACGTGGAGTTAACCCTAGAATGCCCTCATTATTAAAAACAGGTTGTCCCGCTCTATCAGATACTAAGACTTCCTGACAGCGATCAAATTTCTTTATGTAGTTCAGAAGTAGAGGAGCACTCAGGTGAGTTCTATTAGTTTAGTAGTGGTCAGGTGCAGCACTTCTGGCAGGAAATACGGTGCTCAGCATCTCTAACCCCATACGGCTATGCTGAACGAATTTGCTCCGCCATGCGGCAAGAGGTAAGAGACATAAAACTAAATGAGAACAAGACGGAAGGAGGAAACACTCGTGCGGAGGGTCCCTTCCGTGGCTACCTACACCGGAGCAGATAGGAGTCCCATGGGACGGGCAGTTTACCATTATTCGGCGGCCCACCTACCGGAACAGAAGGGGAAGATGGAGAACCTACTGAACTTGATGAAACTAAGCTCGCTCGCAGGAATTGCGGCCAGCTGCAACATCTCCGCGGAAAATGCACTCGGGTAAGCAGGGCGAGTGACGCTCATTTGTATTCTGACAGGAAAAGGCCCGCCAGAATTCACCCTTACGCCCGGCGCCCACGTAACAACTTCCGTTGCCGCTATCAGCCTAGAGCCAACTCAACTAATCCGACTGCGTAGTCGTGGCCGTGACTTCAGCATGACGTCTTTGAACATCGTGCACTAATTCTTAAAATATCAATCTTTGTGTACTTAAACTTCGTATAATTAGGAGCGATAGTTAAAAGTTTACCGTTGCCAATTGCTACATGGTGCTAAAATTGCTGTAGCGACTAAGATTATCGCGTCGTTTTTATATAGTTAAATTTTGCTTAAGCTGAGGACGTGCCGCAGCTACGGAAAACGGATTAGACAAGTTGCCTGTTGGCTGCTGGCGACAACGAAAGTTGTTACGTGGGCACCGGACTTAAAAGAAATGAGCTGGTTTCGTTGAAGGCATACTCCTGCCAGGCAGTGTAGTTGGGCTCCATAAGATCTTCGTCCTACTATATTCATACGGGGAAAAACCTTGGTAACTAATCACCATAGGCTGGTGCATAAAGGGTAAAGGCCGGTACAGACGCTACGTTTTGTAAAAAAATATTTTCTGAGCAGTCTCAAGACAATGAAAACTTTACAATTTTATTAGAGCGTCTACACGGTGCACGCGTTCGCACCAATTGCACTCACTTTTGTGTAACATTGTCATGGAGGAGGTACTATTTTGGTCAATTTTGACATGTTGTCTTGTAAAAAAAATAAGATTAGAACGTCTTTAAAGTCCCCGGCGTTTAAAGGAACACACTGAATTGGAAAACGGCGCTACCGACTGCACGTTCCGACTTGTCCGCATAGTTCACGGATATCTATGCTCCCCTAGCTCAGTTATCGCTGCAACTGCGCACTTTCCCAACCAACACGCAACAGTTTATCTGCAACGTGTTGAACTGCGCAGACAAAATTTGCGGCAAAACCTAGCGTCTGGACCGGCCCCAAAGGAGGGATCTTGATAGGCTAAAGTTTTGAGATGCTAAAGATGACTTTGGTGCACATTACATATAGGGCTAGTAGGCACAGGTGCACATTACATATAGTAGGCACAAGGCAAAACCATGAGAATTTTTTACGTTCAGAACTCGCTTAATGATAATAAATAATGTTCCAGCAATTCATAACAGCCACAGAAAATGAGCACGTAGGTACTACTGCATTGCAACAAACAACAATAATAAGACACTCCGCAAGGCTTCGTGGTATGATTAACAACTAATTTACTTGCACATACACTTAGAACAGTACAGCCCAAATTAATATTATGTGAACCTGGTGGCAGCCAAAGTAAAACTACCGGTGTTGAAACAAAACGTACAGTCCTTACGGCAGATGCACACTAAAGGGCCCCATTCACTACACATGCCGCCAACTCCAACTGAAGCACAGACAAGGTTGGAGCTGCAACTTGTGCAAGCTTGCTTACANNNACACTCACACAATTCTCTACCAGATTACGTTGCAAGGAACAACGCCCTGCGCTTGCACGTTGTTCTACCGCTAAGATGAATTCCTAACACAAGAGTAGTTTCTAGCAGTTGGTGCGGTACGACAAGCGGCAATGGTCTAGCTTTGAATATACCTGCGATTAGATTATTGAATAGTTTAAGCCTGACTCTCCACAACTAAGGCGATCAATAGAGGAAGAAATAAGGGACATATAGTATCTCGATAGAAACGAGAAACCCATGCACGAAGGTGTTCCCCACAGGATCAACGTGCATGGGAACAGCAAGTCGGAAAAGAAGAGGAAGAACAAATGAAAGTAAGATCAGTAGAAGTGGGAAACCGTAAGGAAGCAAAGTGGGCACGAAAGACAGACGTCGAGAAGGCCTAGCTAACGGCTAAGGTAACCATGAGGGTCCCCCTGGGGGCGCTGCTCCCCAGAACATGGGATGGGCGAACCTAACCCTAAGCCTCCTGACATGATATAGGCCCTACCTCCAATTTCCGAGTTATGGTAGTAATGACGTTTAGTTTCAGTGTGAATTTCAAACGTCGTGAGCTGCAGTCACTATAACGTGACCACCCCCAAGAGAAATATTGAGTGACTGAGAAACCTTTGAGTCAGTGTGCATCGGCCATAAGTGTAATTCAGGATGATAAAGCGAAGCGAAAGTAGAGCTGTATTGGAGACAGTGGGGAACTCAAGTCGAACATATGCACGGTCCGCGAGCATTGCCTTTAAGGGTTCAGTTCCTTTCAGACTCTTGTCGTGGAGGTTATGTTATGCTGCGAGCGATGCGTTTCTGCGAGGATTATTTTAGAAACTGTTCAATTTCCAAAATCTCCTATTTAAACAGTGTCCAATTTCCACTACGATCAGTATTAAATTGGTCCACCTTCCTAAGCGTTCACTACTACTACTACTACTACGTAATGCGGGGGACACGCTATTCATTATTATTACATAGTGGTTTTTCCCGCCGTATTAAATACAAAGACTATATAACAGCGATTCAATTTTGTATGATATAGTTTCGAAATTGATGCGAACTCAGAAGAGATCTATTAAAGTTAACTTAGAACTATCTTGGCCAAGTGCAACAGGTCTGGCAGGAAACAAGGCGCGAGCATCTTCTATACTGCTCGGTCAAAATAAATCGCTCAGCCGAGCGGCGTAGAGAAAAAGACGAAAAAAACTATAAAGAAGACAGAAAAGCGAACACTCGTTCGGAGGGTTCCCTCCGTGGCCTAGCACACGGGAGCAGATAGGAGTCCCATGGCATGAGTGTCTGATCACCATTCGGCGGCCCACCTCGCGGAACAGAAGATGAAATATAGAAAACCTAACTTTACAAAACTAAACTCGTCAGCAGGAACTACGGCAAGCAGCAACATCTCCTGCGGAAAAGGCAATAAGGACCCTTAGGTGCGTGATGCCCAAATATATTGGGGCAAGGTATGCCAAGATAAACGTGGTACCCATGTACGAGGGTGTTCCCACACAATATCAACGCGCATGGGCGCAGCAAGTCGGGGAAAACAGCAGGAATTGATGAAAATAAGATTTGTAGGAGTATGAAATCGGAAGGAAGCCAAGTAGGCACGAAAGACAGACGTCCCGTACGCCTAGCTAATGGCTAAAGTAACCTAGTCGCTGCTCCCCGTAATATATACTATTGGTATTGCCCCGCTATTCCCGAATCGGAGACGATCAATAGCGGTCTAAGATGAAGTATTTACTCGGCTATACAGCCGAACCACAACGTTATGGGTAATGGGGTCTTACACTAAAGTAAATACGATGTTAGAAGTAGTACTGACTTGAGTTGTTATTTAGCGATACCTTAATTCAAAGGTACCGTAGATCATTATTGTTTCAAATAAAAGGTAGAATTTGGAGAGAAAGAAGAAATCGGTGCAATGGGCCGTGGAATGCCGCAGCCCCTCCTATGAGAACATCCGAGGGGGAGTTTACAGGTCCAAAATGTCGTACTCGCTGAACCGCGAATAGTGGGCACTCTATTAGTATGTGACGGATGGTCAGCTCTGTGTCAAAATAGATGCACATAGCGTGGTTTTGCCGATTGAGAATGGAGCCGTGGGTGAGGCGTGTGTCTTCCACGCGGAGCCTCGCCCGCACAATCTCCCACGTCTGGTGAGACAGGGGGCGTCAGAAAATGGTACGATTATAGGCTTGATCATGCGGAATTTGTTAGGTTTTGTCTGGGGCAAGATGTGCCACTCTTGCTGCCACTCCTGCCTGACTGCCAGTTTATAGTACCATTTAAAGTCGCTGCGAAGGAGATGTATGGGGTTTATGCCATGTGTGAGGGCATTCCTGGCGGATCTGTCCACCGCTTCGTTCCCGGCAACACCCACGTGATTCGGGACCCAGCAAATTTTAAAGGTCTTCTGGCTTTTGCTAATTCGATATTGAATTAGAGAGACTAGGGGATGAGAGGGGTTGTAGCTGTTAATGGCTTGGATGGCGCTTTGTGAGTCGGTCACTAGTACAAACTCTCGGTTGGGCAAAATTGCCGCATATTGCACTGCTTCATATATAGCGTATAGCTCCGCTGTATATGAAGATGCTGCATTTTGGATTCGGCGTGATATCTGGTGAGGTCCGTGGACATGAGAAAAAGCTGTTCCTGCAACTGTTCTAGATCCATCTGTATAGATACACGCGAGGAATTGGTGATCGCGTGCGTGATCTAAATATATTTGTTTCAATTGTTGGGGGGAGAAATCCCGTTTCTTTATATGTTGTAAGGCATTGCACACATCTGTCGTGGCAGTAATCCATGGAGGGATTGCTCGAGTAGGTACATTTTTTCAGAATGGTTGTAGATGGTTGAGGGTAGTTGGCTAGGTGAGTCAGGACTCGGTCTAGGAATCCGCCCGTTGGTTGAGTGTCATTGTTGCTTTCCTCACGCTCTCAAGTGTCGCCTCGATTGGGAGGAGGTGGTAACAATTATTGTGTCTATCACGTAATGGGTGCATTAGTAGGCATTGGTGATGGTGGATGCATTTCAATATTCTCGTGTATTTACGGTGTAACTGGCTCGATTCGGCCTATAGGCTTTCCACCGTTGAGGTACAGCTGTGTTTTGTACGGGTTCGAGGCGGTTGATCGTTGTTGGGGCAGCAGAGGTGTAGGCCTCTGCTCCGTAGTTCAGTTTTGGTTTTACCAACATTATACATAGTCGTAGTAAGGCCGTAAAATAGAATGGGGAAACCTAACTTACCTAATCCTATGGCCCATCCTATGCTCTCTGATGGGCACCGGCGCAGCATACCACACGTATACGAAAAATTCAGCATTATTATTTTATATTTTGTTTAACCAGCGTAGCCGCAACTCAGGCGTTTCAACAGAGAAACTACTTGTGCATTATTCAAATACCGCATATTGGGTAGGCGTGGTGGCCACGTGCGCTACTACGGGCAGGGAAACAGGCGCAAAGTTTAGTAGGAGACACTCAAGTGGTCGGCCTCTTTTGTGTCCTTCCACACGAGAGAGACTAGAGATGGCCCGCGTACCAGGTCAGCTATCTTGATCGACAGCCCACCTCACGGGACAGAAAGAGGCAAGTAGAGAACCTACCTAACTTTACAAAACTAACCTCGTCAGCAGGAACTGCGGCAAGCTGCAACATCTCCTGGGGATAAGGCACTCGGGAATCTCGGGTGCGTGATGCCCAAATATATTGTGGCAGGGATAGAGCCTGCCAGAATATACCTCTGAGGGCAAAATTCAGTGCCACACCGACACAGCTTTACCAATGTAGCAGGTACATTAACAAAATTCTCAATGCCCTGCTCGATTACTTGCAGCCCTCCGGTTTTCTCGCCCGTAATACAACAAAGAAAAAAAAAAAAAACATCTTCCAAGCGTCTGAGAATTTAACTAGAACATCTCATGGCGTAAGACCATCACCCGCGGTGGTGGCAAATTTAACGCAGTCCTTTTTGATGGCAGCTTCATCTAGAGTTTTGATATTTTTTACATTATTATTATTACATTTGTATTGTCCCGCTATTTCTAAGATAATTTTACTCGGCTTACAGCCGGAACCACAACGTTGTGCTCAGGCGGCAAGAGATGAAGGACGAAAAGAGAAGACAGAAGAAGCGCCCGTGCGGTCAGTCCCTTCTGTGGCCCTCCGCACGGGCGAAGGTAAGAGCCCCGCAGAAAAACTCAGTAACCTCGATCGGCGGCCCACCTCGCGGGACAGAAAGGATAGATAGAGAACCTACCTAACTCTACAAAACTAACCTTCTCAGCAGGAACTGCGGCCAGATGCTACATCCCCTGCGGAGAAGGAACTCAGGACCCATGGGTGCGCGATGCCCAAACATATTGGAGCAGGGAAAGGGCCCGCCACAATATGCCCCCGCGGGCAAATATTTCATAACGCAAGATAAATATCTTACACGGAAAGATGCATATCTTACACGGAAAGATAAATATCTTACACTGAAGGATAAATATCTTACAATGAAAGATAAATATTTTTCACTGAAAGATAAATATCTAATGATGTAAAATAGAGGTCTTGATTGGAAAAATAAATTACCCTAAAAGTTACACAGGTATTATTTAAGTCCTAGTTTGTGCTCTCTACTGGCGTACAGCGTGCGGTGCGATCCAAAGAAAGTCCGGTGCTAAAGCACTCTGGGAGCGCTTATTCCCACCGAGCAAAGCAATATTAGACAAAAATTTCAATTGGTTCTGAAATCAGGACATCCTGTTTATTCTTACCAAAATTTGGTCGGTTATGCCCCTAACGATCTCTAAAAATATATACCCAAAAAGAACAGAAGAACATCATCAGTAGGGCTAAGAAAATCGGAAGATGCAATCAGGCTCGAAGGAGGCAGGGAAAGCCTAACTCCGGGAAAAAGTAACCGATGCTGCGGATAGGCACACTACAGACAGGAAGTTTTGCTAAATATAGGTCTAGGAAAGTCAGTACCCCCTTTGGGCTTCTTACATTGCGAATGTAAGTTTTAACAAGAAAAATCAGTCACGCGACATTAAGCCTATTAATTATGATACAGAGTAGCCAGAACCTTGGGACAAAGGTGCGAGAGTCTTCCTCCACTTCCCCCCGGTCCGGTTCGTGATAATTTGTAGGCGGGTCCACATTTTTGAATAATCCAATACTCTCAACAGAAAAAGAAAATATAGGAACTACGCATTAAAGAAATTGATAACAAACGGCCAGCAATAGAGAGGATTGTCTCATCAAAAACGAAACTAAGCTGCATAGTTACTAGCACACACAGTAAGTATAACCTTTAGAACTCTCAAGTGTGTCATCTACTTAACATGCAAACACTTGGAACAAGTAACTCAGTAAAACAGCAACAAACGACGTAAAAAAGACATCATTCTTCTTTCTTAGCAGAGGGATACGGTACTTCCTCGCTAGACAGTTCACTGGCAGATGATCGTACGTCGGAGATGTGGTCGGACGTAAACTTTTTGCCTATAACTTGGAGAATATTGTACGTCCAGACAATATGCATAGCAAATATAGCTAACAATAATCCATTGAATATGAAATACACAGGATAGAACATGTTTTCCTGAACATGAGCTTCAAATAACGTACTACGGATGAGACGGAAGGGGAAGAGACCAATTCTGGTGACTATCCACAAGAGGACGAATACCACAAACATGGCGTCCATCAGGGTATGCTTCTTGCAATAGCCGAAGATTTTGGCCAGCAACAAGGGAATGTCGGCGCACTCGTGCAGCACAAGAATAAGCGAACCTATCCTAATGAAATTGCAGACAAATGACAATGTTACAAGAAGGATGGTCACGATGTGATGACATAAAAGCTGAATGGAGTCGTGCCGCTGCGGCTGAAGAAAATGGGTGACTGTTTGACACCAATAGAAGCCTAAGGCAACCATGTAGTACCACCACATAGACTCGGGAGGAAATTGGTTTGGGAAGTTGTACCAACAATGCCGGACATCGTAGAACCAAGGCTTGTCGTGCAACACATAAAGTCCCATACAGCAATACAAAGCATAGTATACCAACTGCCATGCACAGTCGATGAACTTTTCCATCTTTGTGACCTGGGAGGAGACAGTTTTCTGGCGCAACCATCTGTCTACTTGTCGAGTTGTCCAACCCAGACGCTTGGCATATTCCTCCACTACAGAATGAGGCGCCTTGGACCGATACTGCTTGTACAGTTGTTCCAATACTGACTGAGGAGGCGGATGCCTGCAAGGTTTATCGCGAATCTTCAACCATCTCCCCAGGGGGACGAATACGAAAGGGATGAGCAGTAAATATTTCAAGAAAATGAAGAAGCCGGCGAATAAGAATGGATACACCCAAAGATCTGCAGAGTTGGGGAAAGGTTTACCCGACTTTTGGGGGTTTAGATCGTCCCAGGTATAACCTGGAGGGACCCAAACATTGGGTGACCAAAAAGCCTCGTACAGACTGGCCATGTTGCCCAAATACAACGGGTAGCTATAGGGAATTTCGAGTTAACGTTTGGATGTTTAAATACGTTTCGATAACGTTCAGTCTGAGAACGAAACCTGAGGCCGTTACAATGAAAGTTTTCTCATACGCTGGAATAGTTCTCTCAAAATCCTGCGATGAAACCTTTACCGTCTAAACACTGCATGTAGCTTACGATTTAAATGTTAACGAGATCCTGGCAGGTGAAAATTCTTTAAGATGGAGTCACCAGCCTGTACTTAAAAAGTCCGTAACGCAGTGGAATAGAAATAGCTACCAGTCTTGCGGCAAACACGCAGCATTCAATACTTATAAGCGTCTTCCAATACAATACTGATACAGCAACAAGAAGTGTATACTGAAATTAGAACATGAGCCTTTTCGCGCGATACTGCAGAAAAAGGAAGCTCGAAAAATTTTACTAGAGAAAAGACAGCAGGTTAATGGCTTCAATAGAGACTCGAAATAGAACTTTTTCTGGAAACTAGTGAACACCTTGACGTATCCAGGACGTAGCGATGCTTCTGCAAGCACTTCCCTTTTTTTGTGAATATTACCTCAACAGCTACAAGAAAATAATGAGAAAATGAGAATTTACGGACAGACTGGTCGCAAAATGTACTTGAGCAACACTAGTGAATCTCTGGAATGATGGGTTTCCAAAAGGCCGAAAGTGTGGTGACGCTGCCGGCGCGTTGCAATGCTGTGAAGGCGAAGAAACTTCCCGATGCCCGTCACTAGAAACACGATGCCCGTCACTAGGAACACGATGTCCGTCACTAGGAACACGATGTCCGTCACTAGGAACACGATGCCCGTCACTAGGAACACGATGCCCGTCACTAGGAACACGATGCAGTTGATGCAATTCTCGAGTAAGTGTGCGGCGCAGCTGATGTCACGCAGTGGAGTTTCGCGCGACACACAAACCTGAAATTGAACAGACTGATTAATATAAAAATTTTGAATTGACGTCGGCGTTAGTTTAAGTCTCCAATGAATAGTGCACTATATGAAGAATGATCGTACGGGGAATTGACTTATAAACGCGGCACATAGACCTGAAACATAAAAACATTTTATAAGTACATACATGGTCAGCAGCCAATTAAACGCTTCAGTGAGTATGTAATATACTATGTATATTGGGCAAGACATGTATCGAATAGGGAATTATTATTAGTATTATTATTATATTCCTAGTTTAAGCCTCCCTACCGACAGAATACACTGTGATCGAAAGAGAGGAAGAAAGAAGGGACATAATGAATGTCAAGAGAAACGAGTCGCTGTGTATGGGAACAGCAAGTCGGGAAAGAAGAGGAAGAACAGAACAAAGCATCATCAGTAAGGGTATGAAGATGGAAAGAAGCAAAGTGGGCACGAAAGACAGACGTCCCGAAGGACCAGCTAGTGGCTAAGGTGACCGATACAATCCCCCTGGGGGCGCTGCTCCCCATAACATAGGATAGGCGAACCTAAACTAACCTAACCCTATGGCCCCAGTAGAGGGACGCTATTAGGAACATCACTACTGAAATAAGCGGGTCGTTATAGAATTAAATTATGCAGTTGTGTAATCAAAAACTCTGCATAAGATTCAAAATGAAGCTCGTATTACTACATTTAGCTCTTACGTGATCGGGTTTTCTCGAGGGCAAATACGCACTAGCCTATATCGCACCGAAAGCAAGCTTGAAAGACACGTTGAATGGTTGAAGCCCGTGCAATGTGCTTGAAGAAGAGCGACAACAGAAGAAGACTGCACAGCGAAATTCTCCAACCACTGCACCTATTCGTTCCACACCAGCAGATTTTGATCCTCATAGCAAAAAAGGACGAGATTAGATGGCTGGCAGTAAGCAGACCAACAGGTCCACTTCCGGAGAGCAGCCGTCACTCACGCTCCGGCCCTCTGTGAGCAAATGCCATTACTGTATATCAAAAGCATTTAAACATCTGAGGAAGAAGACAATAAAAAATTCAGCAAAGTAGTTGATCGTGAAAACACGATTACTTGTGAAACATTCGCGAAGCTCGGAGACGTTGAAAGTTTGAGGCGTGAAAGATAATGGATAAAGATGGCCTCCAAAAATTTGGACCGGAACCAGATTGTGACACAGTCTGTATTGACGCCAAGCGAATGACTTTCAACGCTGTGGACAACTGCGTCATTACATCCGCCAAGGAGCTTATATTTTTGTCCAGTTTGTCTTTTTGTTCGTCTTTCTGTCTGTCACCAAGATAGCTAACTGAAGAAGTTATAAACGGATCTTTACGAAATTTACAGGGATTGTTAGGTATCATACGCAGGTTAGGAAGAAGAGATATGTCAGACCGTATGTTCCCCTTTTTTTGTCTGGGTAGTATAATTGAAAAAGTAATAGACGGATCTTTATAAAATTTGCGCTAATAGTGGGGATGTTACTAGGAGCAAATGACCAAATTTTGCGTTGACCTGTGTGTCCGTTTGTTTGTCGATCTTTATGTTTGTTTTTTCGCTTGTCAGTAACATAGCTCACTAAGTTATGAATGGATCATGAAATATGTAAGAATTATTAGAAATATTGAAAGACGCAAATGAAAGAAGTACAAATGCAATAATGAAGTTTTTTATCTTCACTTGGGTTTCATTCACGTGCAACAAAATTAAGTGGATTTTTATAAATGGCGCGTGTGTTGCAGTCATGCCAGCGGCAGGCAGTCTTTTTATTGCAGTTGAGATTTGGTCGACATACGTGATCATGGGAATTTCCTACTGCGGCAGCGCCCTGGTCTGGCGTACGTCCTAATCAGAACCTCCAGGGAGACATTGATATAACTCCGTCTTGATCAGTTGACCCGTTTCCTCCAGCACCACCCCTTTTCCGGCTGCACTGGCATCAAACTCGCCATTCTGTGTACGCTCATCACAGTGCGCGCGTTCAAGTGAGCTTTCTTGCCGCGCAACAAACACCAGAATCACTACATAACCTAATCTGATCTGCGATACACCGAGCAGGCACAGCACACGAGCTTGAACGCCGCCCGCACGTACAGCGATGCCCGTACACAAACATGCATACATGCATACATACATACATAGTCTATGGCGAGTTTGATGCCTCCGCTACTCGCACGCTTGTCTGCCACTCCTTATACTTCGGTTGCGATTTGTGCACTGTGTTTGTTTCTTCGGCAAGTTGCATCTGCAGCCAGCGGAATTCTATAATCGTGAGCCTACGCACTGTCTTTATCTTTTTCTGCTATTTCCTTCCTTCCAACCGCCCATTCCAATTCGTACTGCTTACGTTAATTACTCTGCTTCGTCATTGTCGCTGATAGTTTGATATTGTAACAAAACTAGGGATGTGCCGAATAGTGAATTTTGCCGAAACCTAATATTCGGCCGAATAGTGATTGCCGAAACCGAATATTCGGCCGAATAATAAGTTTCGGCAAGAGTCAAAAACGAAAAAAACTTTGAAGTGACTGGAGTAATGGGGTACCACGTATTT
>LQNS02278087.1:11176970-11189551 GCA_001587735.2 Parhyale hawaiensis
TTTCGTTGACAATTGCATCAAAGTGGGAAGAATAGCTCATGCAACGAATTCATCTGTGGGGAGAAGCTACGAATCAAGAAACATGAGAGTGCCAACGGAAGCTTCAGATATCTTCAGTGTCAGTGCTACGATTTGAACTTAGGCAATGCAAGAAGTGCATTCAGACATAATTAAGGTCGCCCTATAGTTTGCCATAGATTCGATGTATGGAGAAGCTAATACTCGAACAAATCAGACTAAGCGTGCGATGTCTTCATTGTTGGAATTTCAACTGTCCCTGCTTAAGATACGTTTGTCATCTTCTACAACTCGGCCTATTTTCTGCCTATCACTTTCAATGGAGCTTGAGAGGACAACCAGAGTCTCCAACCTGGGCTAAATTCCGCCTATCTATTTCGTTCAGAGCGTGACACTGAATATATAAATATATATATATATATATTTATAAACACACGACGGTCATTCTTAGTATTAGATTAGATTAGTATGTTCCCGCTGTTTCTGAAACTTAGACAATCAATAGCGATCCGGCTTACAGCCGGAACCACAACGTTGTGCTGAGGTGGCAAGAGATGAAGGACGAGAAGAGAAGAAGACAGAAGAAAGAAGCGCCCGAACGGACGGTCCCTTCTGTGACCTTCCGCACGGGCGAGGTACGAGCCCCGCAGAAAAAGTCGGTCACATCGATCGGCGGCCCACCTCGCGGGACAGAAAGGAAATATAGAGAACCTACATAACTCTACAAAACTAACCTTCTCAGCAGGAACTGCGACCAGATGCTACATCCCCTGCGGAGAAGGCACTCGGGACCCTTGGGTGCGTGATGCCCAAACATGTTGTGACAGGGAAAGGACCCGCCACAATATGCCCCTGACGGCGAGAGTAGAAAAAAAAGGACACAAAATGGGGAAAAAATAACAAATATCCTGGAACCCAAACTAAATTCAACGTATCACGATAATACAAGTTTGTAAAAGAAATTATTATCAACGTCAATGGGTCGATCCGTGACAGGTCTTTTCGCCGTGATGTACCATAAATGTCTTGATAATACATAAATTATACCGAACCACACCCAAGCTAATATGCTATTATTATTACTAGGAAAAGTTTCAGCTTCTTGCCCATACAGCAAATCGTGCAGCAAAACTTCCCAGGAAAAGAAAGGATAATAAAAAGAAAATGTGAAATAAAATTGAAAATACAGTAACTTAAAATGCAATGATGCACTATATCACCGATCTTAGTCATTCACTAAACATAAAAAAATGATAAAAAAATCTAACTAATGTATAATGAATAACAAATTCCAAATCTAGTTATTTACTAAAATGAATAAAAAATGACTTGGTGGAACTTAAAATATATTTCCCATAAAACTTGCACATCTAGGTCATCTACTAAGACATGACCGAGTTACTAACATGACTAAGATTTTTTTTTTGTTAATCAGCAGCCCGCTTGAATGTCGTTAGTTAGGCTGGTGTGACCACTTTTGTTCCTTCCTTTGCATGGCTTTTAGATAGATTCTTACTGTTGCTGCTTCGTTTTGTTCTTCTTATTTAAGTCTCTTAGTGGGTTATAGTGAATGCTTTCGTCCCTAACTTTATTTCAACAAATCCATACATGTTTTCTTTCTCTATTTTACAGCACTGAGGATGGATATACATAGTATGTTCCGAAACGTTAACGGTATAGGCTACATAGTAAACATGTTTTTAATACGTAGTGTGGTTCTCCTTTTTATTCTACGAATTGTTTCATTTGTATTGATAACTTAAATATTGATGTTAACTTCATGCTCAATACACCTTGAAATTCTGTGCACAAGTTAAATTGAGTTTAAGCCGTAAAACTGGATCGTCTCAAGTGACTGGCCGGGCAATGCGAAGCCTCTGCCGACCGACCCAATGTTGACGATAAGCTCGGTCAATTATAAAATTTTAATCAAACTGTATTCCTTTTCATTTTGTTTAGCACATTTTAGTTAGTTTTAGTCAATCGGACATATGTTGGTAAATGACCAAGATGTGCAATTTTCACGTGAATTATGGTATTTTAAGTTCCAGTATATGATTATTAACTTTACTTTATTTTTTGTAAATGGCCGGATTTGGAATTTTGTTAATGATTATTTTTACTTTGATTTTTCCATTATTTCATGCGTAGTAAATGACTAAGTTCGGTGATTTTGTGCATGATTACATTTTAGGTTATTGTATTTTTCATTTTATTCCACCTGATCTTTTTTTTACCCTTCTATTTCTTGGGAAGTTCTGCTGCTGAAGCTGAAAATTTTCATAATAATAGCGTTGTTGGGTATAAGTTATACATTACCACGACATTCATGTTACATCACGGTGAAGTGCCCTCACAGAGAAATGACCTAACGGCGAAAAGACCTAGAACCATCCTTGTCTTGGAGATAGTCAGACCGTAATGGTAAAATCAACTTTGACTGCACCCTCCACGAGGAAACCCACACGCACTGGTTCGTGCGGCAGACATAGGACAACTCGCACTAGAGGTACAGCGGCAGTCGACGGCGGGTCGCTATGAACTATGGCGCTGAAACTGATGGTTCAACGACCCGCCACCCTCCTACCCTAAGGTAAGTACCCCCACAATAGCTATGGGCACCAAGCAAATTTGTTGATTGAGTGCGCTGAGCGCCTTGCACAGATATCGCTCACCTGGCTGGGGATCGTTCCCGGGACCCTCAGCACAACTGTGCAGTACGCAACGTCCGGTGCTACCGTGGGTAGGCTATGAGTGAAGTGCGAATTCCTATCAGAAACGGCGGCGATGCAATAGGCAGAAAATTTTGGAATAGCTTCACTGATCGCGGTGCGAGGTTGTGCAACAAAATGCCGCGTCACATTCGCAACGCTACAAGTATTGAAGTAGTGAAGTTTAAAAACTTACAGGACGCATACTTACTGCAAGTGCCAGGCACACCGGCTGTAAGCGGTGATGTGTTTATACATGATTCGTGATGAGCACTTTGAAGTGAGTAGTAGTAGGTATAAGTTTAAGCCTCCCTAAACAAGTGCTAAGCTTTGCTAAGAGAGGAAAAGGAAGGGACATATAGTAGGTATGTCGATAGTCACGGGGAACCCATGGACGAAGGTGTTCCCACACAGGATCAACGCGCATGGGAAGAGAAGTCGGGAATCAAGAGGAATATTAGAATAAAGCATGAGCAAGTAGGAGTATAAAAAAGGAAAAAAGTAAAGTGAACACGCAAGACATGACGTCCCGAAGGCCTAGCTAATGGCTAAGGTAACCTACACGAGCCCCCTGGGGGTCGCCAGTATAATGGGCAAGCCTAACTAACCTAACCCTAGGGTCTATCCCATACCCCCTGAGGGACTTTGAAGTGAATATGCAGAGTAAAATAGTGCTTCACTTCAAAGAAGAAGTTCAATCAGGGCGCTATATCGGACCAGATCTTGCCTCTGGTGCAGTGAAAGTTTCCACCAGCCTCCACTGCAATTTTCTATCGATAATTTTTTATTGTTCAATTAGAATATGGTCTTTTCATTCATTGAGGCTATACATGTGCTTGAAAAATAAAATTTGCAATTGATAACGCTTTTTTTCTGCGAAATTAATTAAAAACTCATAATAGGCTGCTCAGTAGTGCCGTTTGCCGATGTTAACGTTATTGATGACGTCACTTTTCAATGCTAGTTTCTTGTGAGTCCTCCCGTTACGCCCTCTGCTTCCTGGGATGGTACTTACTGTCAATTATAGATCGCATACCACAGTTGAATAGGAATGTCGAAGATCAATATAACTATATAGCTACATCTCAAGTTTGTGCGTGAACAAGTTACCAGGTCAAGTTCTCACGTGCGGAGAGTCCGGAAGCCAAAAATCTGGTTTCACCGAAAGTTGATGGGCTACCCAGACTTCTCAGATTTGGCCAGCACACCTGAAAGAGACGGCGAGGGTGAAAACACAGCATCGCATAATAACCACAGGGGTATTACATTTTCCCAGGTGCAACTAGTCTATATCTACGTAGGAACAATGATAATGAAGTGACAAAGAAAAGCAGGAACAAGCAAAACACTTGACAGAAATAAAAACAATCCAAATTTAACTTCATTTGATTCAAATCGAAAAAAAAAAAATCCCACAGTTCAGGGTGAACCTCTCGATTCTTGGGGTGAAACTCATGCAGGGCAACTTCGACGAATAACTGATATTCAATGCGTACATACCTATCTCTTTGCTTGAGAATGGACACGAAATGGAGATAGCTACGGTATGTCGAGTTTTGCCCCACCAACACCTGGCCGGCATTATCCAGACAAAGGGCTCATCCGTCCTCGTGTTTTTTTAATAGAATAAACACAAAGAATCGAGTCAAGGACTCGAACTGGTGACACACACATCAATACACCGTCACTCTTTACAGGCCACCACAGCATAAAGGTAACGCAAGCACACAAGGTGCTTGTGCAGGCTGCTGTATTACGGCGAAAATGTATCTATTGGTTCTATTAAACACAAAGCGGACAGATGAGCCCCTCCCCCCGCCTCCATAATAGATACAAGGCGTTGGCGGAATAAAAAAAAAACTAGGATTTCTCAGGTTATTAACTATTCAGGATACGGATGAACTCCCTTCTCCACACGTAAGGCGTTGCCTTGATATATGCAGACGTGTGTAGAAAGTATCTGGACAGAATAAAAATCGCTAATTCTCTCCAAATATATATATATTACGTTCTTCTGCCAAGCAGTTTTCGTTGAGTTGGGCTGTTTGTCTGTTGCCAAGGGTAACTCAAAAAGTTATGGACGGATCGCCACGAAACTTACAGGGATTGTTAGGTATGTTTGGAGGAACAGGGGAACAGGGGATTAATTTTTGTTGAAGATCCGTTCATCAGTTTGTTTATGTGCCTCTTTTTTTTCAATGTCATAACTCAAAAGTTACGTACGGATTTTTACGAAAGTTACACAAGCCGTTATATATTACGAAGAGTAAATGACCATATATTTGTGACGATGTGTTTTTCGTTTGTCTTTGTATCTGATTTTATGGTTGTAAGCAAAATAACTCAAGAAGTTATGAACGGATCTTTATGAAATTTATAAGAATTCTTAGGTAGTATTGTTGCATGATATAGTTAAATGATTAAATTTTGGTGATGATCGGTTGATCTGTTTATGCGTTTGACTAATGTTTATTAGCAGCATAGTACGAAAAGTTTTGAAAATAACGACCTAAAATGACAGAGGCTGCAATTACGGTGAAGAGGCACAAATGATTAGATTTTGGTGCTGATACTAAGGAAACCACAGTTTCAGAACCAATGCGAATGTTTTGTTACCGTTGCCTTGATTCGCGGAGGTATGCGCTCTGAGAGTGCTCTAGTTAGTATATAATTGGCATTCCACGAAATAGGTCGGGCACGTAAAGTGCAAATTCCGAAATGGTGGCGATGCAACCGCCACAAAGTATTCCAACAGCTTTTTTTTCACAGTCTGGGGTGCGAGGCTGTTAAACAAATTGCCACGTCGCATTTGCAACGCCATCGGTATTTATGTTGCGAAGTTTAAAAATTAACTGGACGAATAGCCCACCTACCTTACCTACTGCAGGTGTCAGACAAACCTGCTTAACCCTATAAGGACCAACTAAAGTGTCCTCTTCTCGTAGGAATTAAGCGGCTACGTGCAGTGAGGGGATAACTCGCTACTTGCCTTCCCGCTGGTCATGGAATGTACCAAGATGGGCAAGGGACATAGTACATGTCGATAGATACGCGGAACTGAGGGAGTTCCACTCAGAATCAAAGTGCATGGGCACAAGTAAGGAATGGAGAGGAGGACTAGAACAAAGCAAAGGATTATGAAAATGGAAGGAAGCAAAGTGGGCACGAAAAAAAAAGACGCGTTCCAAAGGCCCAGCTAAACGCTATGGTAATTTACACAATCCCCTGGGGTCGTTGCTCCCCATACCATAGAATGGGCGAACCAAACTTAATATGGTCCATCCTATGCCCCCTGACCCTGAGAGGAAGTTGTGACACATCTCAGCATAGATAGGAACCAGTGAAGTATTTCTGTGACTTTGAAGAATATTTATATGAGAGTGGGAAAAAATTATGTTTGGCAGAGTCCTAATTATAGTCCGAGGTTTAAGCCTCCGTTTCCCTACGAAGACGATGTCACGGAGGAAAGAACACGGGACATATACCTAGCTATTATGTTGATAGAAACAGGGGACCATGCACGAAGGTGTTCCCACACAGGATCAAAGCCCATAAAAAGGTCCGTGCTTGGGCAAAAAAAAAAAAAAAAATCTTTAGTTTCTCCAGGAAATTATGATTATGGATGCTAAGAGCGACCACATCGCCATCGCATATTTAATGAATACATTGCTTCGATAATTATTCATACTTTTCAGCNAATCTTTAGTTTCTCCAGGAAATTATGATTATGGATGCTAAGAGCGACCACATCGCCATCGCATATTTAATGAATACATTGCTTCGCTAATTATTCATCCTTTTCAGCATCAGTTTTCCTAAATAATTTTTCATAAAAATAGAATTTAAAAAGTCATATCGCAAATTTCTGAACACAATATTGCATAAAAATGCCACTAACCCAGATCCCATCCATCAGGTGTGACAGACGGCTTGACGCACTGACAGATAACACTTCATTATAATATAAAACATTAGGTGTCGAGTTCTTGGATGCTATCAGAACCTACACGCGAAAAACTGTTACTCATGCATTTTCTTCTACATAGCTGCTATATGACACGATTCATCTTGACAGCCCAGCTGCCGATGAGTAAATCGTGAAGGGCATCTGATAACATCCGATAAATGCCTATAAATTTGTGACTAGGATACGGTGGACGTCACTGGACTGATGATAAACATTCAAGTTATCAAACTCTTTCCGATGCACTGATAATCACTGCAGACTTAGTCACCGCAGCGTCAGAGGCGCTATATACACCAGCTGCAGCTGCAGTGAAGAGTTTGTATATATGTATGCGCTACATATGGTTTACAAATTAATTTCTTTGAATTAGTGGATATCGTCTTAAAACCTATAAATACTGCGGCAATATGTAACACCAACTATGTAATGCAGGAATAACGATTAGATTAGATTACTGAATAGTTTAAGCCTCCGTCTCCACAACCAAGGTGATCTAACAGAGCAAAAAATAAGGGACGTATTGCATGTCCATAGAAAGAGGGAACCCATGTACGGTGTTCCCACACTAAATCAACGCGTATATAGGAACAGCAAGTCGGGAAAGAAGGGGAAGTACAGAAGAAAGTAGTATTAGATCAGTAAGAGTATGAAATCGAAAGAAGCAAAGTGGGCACGAATGACACACGTCCCGAAGGCCTAACTAATGGGCTAAGGTAACCTACACAAACCCCCTGGGGATGCACGCTGCTCCCTATAACATAAGGTGGGCGATCCTACACTAATCTAAGCCTAGATACGAAATTCTGCTTTACTACGCAGTCTTATAATAAAACTCAAAGCCAGAATTATAGAAAAGATATCCATTTTACTGCAACAAATTATAAAAATACAAAGGAAACAAAATAGAATGGGCCTCTTGGTTCGTCTACTGCCGCCTATCTAATCTAAATTATAAAATTGGTAAACGGTTCGGGTTTCACCCATCATCAGTACATCTGCAATGAAAATCGAAAATTTCTCGTTAGAACGAATAGCTAAGGCATGAAAAAGGATTTCCTAAAAAATTTTGAAAACTCCTAGATGGACTGACAATAAAAAGAAGAGGAGCACTATTTTGGTCATTTAAAATTGGTTTCTGTTTAAAAATATAGTGATTCTAGTAATCTTAAGTCTAAGCTATTGCACAAAGAAAGAGTTTTGAAATTCTCTAGGCGCACACAGGAGCCACACGCCTCAGCATGCAGTCGCACAGAAGAAAATGGAGGCTGTGAAGAATATTGCCTTTCTGTCGAATAAATGTACGGTAAAGTCATTCTTTCAGTACAAAGACCGACTTCCTCACGGCGTGCAGAGCTCTCTTATTTATCAATACTGTTGTGAACTTTGTTCATCATCATCATACGTGGGATCTACCTCGCGTATGCTTTTCAAGAGAGAATCTGAGCACGCCGGAAGAAGCTGTCGTACTGGCAATATTCTTACACAGCCTCCATTTTCTTTTGTGCGACTGCATGCTGAGGCGTGTGGCTCCCGTGTGCGCCTAGAGAATTTCAAAACGCTTTCTTTGTGCAATAGCTTAGAGTTAAGATTACTAGAATCACTACATTTTTAAACAAAAACCAATTTTAAATGACCAAATAGTGCTCATCTTTTTATTGCCGCCACGGTAGCTGCATGCTTCCGTTCTCAGCTCTAACACCTTGTATCGCTCGTTCGATTCCCCATGAGGCACACGGCTCTTTGCAGATCTTGGTGTGCTGACTCGGCAGTTGTGTGTGCATGCTCGGCACTGTGGCGGAACTGCTTTCCTCAGAGATGAGGGGGGTGGGGGGTCTCGGGTTATTTGTTCCTTCCGTCAAATTGGCGCCATAGTTCATAACCCGAGGGCGACTGCGACTGCACTTACTCGTCTGGGGCCAGTGGGCCTATACCCGCAGCACAAGCCAGTGCATGTGGGTTTCCCAGGTGAGGGTGTGGTCTAAGTTGACTTTACCTTTACCATATAGGAGTTTTCAAAATTTTTTAGGAAATCTTTTTTCATGCCTTAGCTATTCGTTCTAACAAGAAATTTTCGATTTTCATTACAGAGGTACTGATGATGGGTGAAACCCGAAACGTTTACCGATTGTATAATTTGACGTCTATTTTGTTTTCATCATATTTTTATAATTTGTTGCAATAAAGTGGCTATCTTTTCTATAATTCTGGCTTTGAGTTTTATTATAAATCCAACTTTATGGCTATGACCCATTCTATGCCCTTGAAGGGGAACAACACCTACAGTATTAGCCTAATATTCGCTCCCATCTGCACCCAACTGTACACGTTCCAGATTATATAATTTATAATAATTCGCCTTTTTCATCTTCCAGACGATCACAAAGAAGACGGAAAGTCAGATACATCCAAGCGATCCCAGTTGTTGGGACATGTGCGAAGACGCAATAAAAAGTTAAAAGCAATTTAGGCCATACAAACGACATCGATAACATCTCCAAGTCCATTGACTCTGGCATGGCAATATCTTTCGTGACTGATACATCCGATGTTCGCTGGCCCTGCACAGTCGTCCGCCGTAGGCGCAGGGAAACTGTCTTTCTTCACCCTCTCTCGCTAGCTCCTGCAGTCGTCTCCTCTTATCCCGCGCTCTTTCCCTTCTCTGTGCACCAAAAGACTCCATACCGCTTCGCACCGCCGCTCTTCATCGTGGTCTGTCAGCTGTTACTTCTCTCCAGCTCTCGACATCAATGGAGAAATCTTTCAATGAAGCCTTGCAATTATCTTTGTACCGCAAGTTAGGTCTACCGAGAGGACGAGAGCCTTCGGAGAGCTCGCCATAAAGTATCCTCTTTGGTAGTCTGGCATCGTTCATTCTCTCTACGTGCCCCAGCTATCGTAGCCTGCGTTCTCGCAGTACTTCGAATAAAGAGGGCATTTCTGCTCGTGCTTGCACATCTTCATTAGAAACCCTGTCTTGTCATTTCACTCGAAGAATGTTGCGCAAACATCGTAAATGGAACGAGCTCATCCGCTTCTCCTGTCGTGAGAATACGGTCCATGTTTCACTTCCCTATAGGAGGGACGACAGCACGCAGGCTCGGTAATCAACATCTTTGTTTTTATTGTGAGCTTGCTAGTTTCCCAAGCCCTCTTCCTCAATCTGCCGAAAGCTGCTGCCGCCTTGCCAATACGGGAAGTGATTTCCTCCTCTAGTGATGCTTACATCATTGAACCAAGAAAAACGAATTTGCTCACTGTCGTCAACTCACTGTCGCTCAGTAGAATAGAAGGCTGCGAAGATGCTCCCTGGGCCATTACCACTGTCTTGCTGATACTGATGGTCAGCGAGAAAACCTTGGATACGTTAGCCAGTCTGATCATCAGACCCTGAAGAATATTGGCGTAGTGGGCTACCAGAGCAGTATCGTCTGCAAACAGCAATTCTCTGCACAACTGTTCTCCCGTCCTCAGCCTCGAGCGTAGCCAAGCTAAATTGAACAGCGATCCATCCGTGCGAGTTCTGATGTACACGCCCTCGCGACAGTCACCGAATGCATACTCCAACACGACGGCAAAGTACAGTAGATAGCAAGTAGCGTACGAGCCTGCAAGCAAGCTCGTTTCACGCCATTTTGTACCTGAAACCAGTCCGATCTAACACTCTCGTACTGGACCTTAGCCTTCATGAATTTATGAAATGCGCTCACGAGCCGAAGAAGCCTGGGTGGACAGCCAATGCTCTGTAAGACTCTGTCCAGCGCAGGTCTGCATACAGTACCAAAGGCCTTCGCTAGGTCAACGAATGCTATGTACAGCGGCCTTCTCTGTTCCTTGCAGTTCTCTTGCAGTTGCCTTAACGTAACAATCATGTCAACCGTTGACCAACCAGGCCGAAATCCACACTGTGTCTCCGGTAGTATTCGGCCTGCTAAAACTTGCAACGGGTTCAAGATTACTCTTGTAAATGCCTTCCCGGCGACTTCCAGCAGTGATATTCCTCTGAAACTGTCGCATGATCCACTGTCCCCTTTACTTTCATAGAGCGTGATAATCAGGGTATTTCTCATATCGTGGGGATATCTCCACTCTCTCAACACTTTAGAAGAAGGTCGTACAACGGAACTAGCAGTGCATCCCGCCCTTGATCGTAAGTGGGGTTGACTTCGCCTAGCCCTAGAGCAACTCGTAAGAGGTTGTAATGTTCTGAAGGTCTCCCTGCTCGAAGGCAGCCTGAATGGATGAGCAAAGATCTCTCCAATAGTTGCTTGCACAGCTCCGGGAAGCACTCCGAATTGCCGCTCTCGTCTCCTTGAGGCGCCCGTGAGAAACGCGAGTAGGAGCTTTTTTATAGTATAGCATTGTCCGCCGTTTAGCTTCTATTAGCGGCATAAGCGTCTCCGCATTTTCCTCAACCCAATCCTTTCTCGCCATCCGGTCTGTGCCGTAAATTCCTTCTGCACTGTTCTATGTTATATTCTGACGAAAATTGATGGTAGATTCAAGCACGAAAGGGTTAACCGCAGCTGAAAGCTCCTTTTGGGCGGGGAAGGGTTACGAACTCCAGTCACTCACCGGTAGCACGGAGTCTACTATGCTACAAGAAACGAACTAAGCTAACCTCATGCAGCAACGCTTATCATACATGCAGATTGTTCAAGAAAGAATCAAGGCGTATTCAATCTAGCAACGAATAAAGTAAACCTTTCTTTCTCGTAAGTACAGCACCATTACTATACCGTTCAGAAAAAGCCGAGTGTGTCAATAAGTTCCCTCAACAAACTAACTTCACAGCAAAAGCAGTGGCGAGATGCAATGATCGTTGCTGTCTATAGCACCGGGGCTTCAGAGGGGATCAACAGCTGCTTTTGAGGATTATTTAAAAAGTGATAAAGGTAGGTGATTCGTCAGCAATCGAGAGAATAATGACGAGGCAACCGCAATTTCCGAAAATTCTATGAAAATAGGAAAAAATTGCAAGGCATGATAATGTCTTTATGCTAAGTGTCTTTAACGATTAATACTATAGCTACATGAAGTCACTATCTCTTCCAAAAAGTTAGTATGCATTAAAGGAGTAAGTCCGAGTGACACCCAGTTCGTTAGTAGTCAAAGGCCGTGATTGGCGAAAGTTGAAGCCATAGCCTTCACCATATAGTGAAGTCTATGGCTAAAGTATTTCCAGAACAAAGGGATATTTTGTAAATTTTTCACAGATGCTAGATGCCACATTGCAATGTATCTGTGAAGACTAAAGCTTCTTTGATTAATTCAAACAGGAAAAAGCACCTCCAACGAATTAGCTATAGGCCTAGTCAGCAGACGTGGCAATGTAGGTACTTACCGTGAAAATGATGTAGCCTATGTCACATACAGAATGCTACATCACAGAACACGAAGGAACATAGGCCTATTAGCATTAGCTAATTATAAATATAACAAAGTAGAGTTGATGCAATATATTAGTCTAATCCTATTAGGACAAGCGTACGGTATGTCATAAACGTTTCAAGTAAAGCAATTTCTACTAGAAACCAACGTCACCCTCGGTCCTTATTGAGTTCATAAACACTATGATATCTGTTGCCTGTCAGGTAAAATAATGACAATTTGCCGCGACATCACCAGTTTAGCTTCAATTAAGTTATTTGCAACTGTCACTTAGAATTCCAAGGTTCGAATTAGTTTATATGTGTAACTTACCCTCTTTAACTGCTACCTACTTCTTCGGGTAAAAAATGGAACAAATGTGGCGGCAAAACAAGGAACTTCCCTGGAAACGAAAAGGGCCAAAAAAGAGGAAGAGCAGAAAATAATAGCAATGAGTATGAAGAACGAGAGACATGACAATAAAACAGTGTTCGTGTGATCCCTTTAGAGCTCGACTA
>LQNS02278087.1:11189832-11199853 GCA_001587735.2 Parhyale hawaiensis
GCAAAACAAGGAACTTCCCTGGAAACGAAAAGGGCCAAAAAAGAGGAAGAGCAGAAAATAATAGCAATGAGTATGAAGAACGAGAGACATGACAATAAAACAGTGTTCGTGTGATCCCTTTAGAGCTCGACTAACTCTTTGGCTCATCTGGTATTGCTGCCCCGATTTAATTAGGTCAAACGTTAGTTTGGCGTCACTGCTAGTCCAATGCGGCGTTTCAAGTCATGGAAAGCCAAGGCACATATAGTGCCTACAATGCATAGATAAATACGTGAAATCTCACTGTCGGCACGAAGTATCAACGCACGTGTGTACAGCGAACTAGAATAGAAAAGAAGAGAATGAACAGATTAAACTTGAACCTATAACTAATATAGGATAAAAAATAAAATGTAGCTATAATAATACGAAAATTAGAACGCTTCGAGACGTAAGACCATCACTAGCGGTGGGGGAAAATTGCAACGCCGTAATTTTTGAGGGCGAGCTTTCTCTAGAGTTTCGGCATTTTTCGCATCGAAGTCAACCCACCTGACTCCCTGCAAAAAAATTATGAACATTGTTCAACTTCTTTTTCCTTTTTTTAAGTGGACAGACAAACAAATATATAAATAAATATATACTTAAATTTTCAAAGAAAACATGATCACCGCTCTTCGCTTCGCTCGCGGGTGATCAGGATGGCACAAGTCAATGTCACACATGAGGCGTCACTCTCCATAACATTGAATGGGGGACCCAAACTAAGCTAACCCTACTCTATGGCTCTCGAGGAGAGAATTTTCGTTCAACAGTGTAAAATTTCGTACGGTACTTCGAGTAATGCGCCCAGTCACCAAACAGCTAGTAGACCAAGTTATCAACGGTGGAAAGGGAGGAAGTCTTGATATTCACAAAAGCAGCGGCGTCAGCGTTTCTACCACTCCTAGTTCACTGTGAGGGCATTGGCCTACACGTTGGGGGGATGCAGTTGTCACGCGTCTACCGTCTATGAAGTCACAGCTCAGATATTTTCGGTCGACTGCGGCCGTGCACTCTTTTGTGCCCTAGTAGAGATTTATCTGCGGCACGAATCAGTGAATGAGGGTTTCCTTCCTAGTTTTGCTGTGCGGATTACACGATTTAATCTTATCCTTTTACTGGTTTGCGGGATAGACAATGAGTAAGTTCAGTACTGACCGTGGGCAGCAGCGGGTGGAATGAAGCTTGTATTACGGATTATCGCTCTTACTACACGACACATAATGATACACTGCTACTCATGAGCAAAATAATCGGTTTGATAGGTTTAATATACACACAGATACACATTGCATTAAAAATATTGAAGCGTAGTTGAATTACAATTTTCTACTTTAGGTTGTCCGTATTGAGCTGCTAAAAATTAGATTATCTTGGTAATAAAAAAAAAAACTTACTAGAGGTGCATTGCATTTTTTTTGCAGTTTACATCGTTTATAAATACTCCATTAAAAATAACATCTAACGTACACTGCAAGACACTAGGTTAAGTAGGGGCTGCTAGTAGGTTATGCACAGTTCTACTGCATTCGCAATAAAAATTACCGTAGCTATCTAAGTATCATTTCGCTGCTTGTAAACAAGACTATACGTTATATATATGTAAGGTTAGCTTACCGGTGTCAAGGAACAAATGCCGCAAGTCACATCAGAGGGCTTCAGAAGAAAAGCTATTTACATTTACAGACACTGCAGCCAACGTCGATGAATTTGGTCTAAACCTATATTCATGCAATACAATTCCGTGCACGAGAGCAATAGTGGTCACGGTCAATCAGTCAGGCTGTTAGAGGGAAAAAAAATCTCATTAGTAAATGCGATGCATCAATACGGGCAGAATAAAATGCTTGCGAGTAAACTAAAGCGTAAGTTAACTGATGAGATGCGCTAAGGTACTGCGGTACTGGGTTCACATTATTATTACACTTGAGCACCCGCGCTGCCAAAAATGACAGCGAGGAATGTGTGATGACCCTTCTTCATTGATCATAGATAGTATCGTTTCTAATATGCTTCAGAAGGATTCCCACGCTACAACGGCCAACTTAAAATGTCAAAAAAGATAAGTGATCTGTGATTCACTTCACCTGAGCAGCACCCGTGATCAAATGATAGAAGAAAATTAGTACTACTTCACGAAAACCCCCTTTGCTTTTTTTACTCTTCAGATGGTTTCTCAGAAGAAGATTGATTGATCAATTGATTAAGAGTAAATTGCGCGGTCAAGTGGCATTTCTGGTACCACCTTTGACATGTAACGGACACGATCGTGCGGGCGAGCCCAAGTCAACAATACTAAGCCGACCCTTCGCTTGCCCGAATGCAACCCCCCATCCTATTGTAGATACCGTGGCATTATCTTCAACGCTCGATTTTTAATCTTATTCCTTCAATGCGCTACGCGACACAAACCTATAAATACGGTCATTCTTACATTAGATAAGTTAGTCTGGGCCTCCCTGATCCATTATAAATTGTACCTATACATGTATACATATATGTTCTAAGAGAGAAAAAGGTTGTAAGAGCGAGCCTAACTAACCTAACACTATGGCCCTATTCTATGCCCTGTGTGAGTAGTATAGATATAATCCTGCATAATATTGAGCAAATAATGCATATAGCGTAATGTAACGCATAATTACAATTAAGTATAATTAATAATAGAAATTAATCTTTAGAGAGGTAGCTATATATATATATATATATAGCTATATGTCATTTTTAATTAAATATGAAAATCAGATCTGACCTGCATGCAATATTCAAAAACTAAATAGGGTTCGGAGGTTAATTCGGTGTACGTAAAAAGACTCATTTATTTACACAGAGAGGTTGCACAATGTATCAATGCTAGCTATATTTATACAAACACTGTATCAGTGCCCTAGAGCCATGCATCCCCTAGATCTCGGCTCTCAATGAGGCCCGCCAGCAGCAGGATTTAGATTAGATTAAGTAAATTCTGCTCTCATCTACAGCCCCTAAGGCTGAGATAGAGAAACTGAGATGCGATTGCGAGACGTAGCAGCAATCTCACCCTGGTAGAGTTCCTTCCACTCGCAAGCTGTAGCAACGTGAAAGACGGTACGAACACTCGACCAGATACCACTCGATGAGTCCGATCCAAAGTAAACTCGGTCTGCTGATCAGGAGCAAGACGAGGTAAAGCAACGAGATTTGGATGATATCACTTGACCTTCACCTTCTCTAAGGATGAATCTCTCCCTGAATGCCCAGGTTCATCTCAATTTCGATCTCTGATTCTCTGCCAATCCTACATGGGAATGAGACTCGTTCTAGTCAGCCGCTATCTGCGGCGAGTGGAGCTCAGTCGGTTATGAATTTAGCGCTTTCGGCTAAAAAAAGTGTACACTATATATACTAAACGGCACTGCAACAGCCGTTGTAGCATGCACGACTAAATCGGTTTGATTTGGAACTTGAACTAAACAGTACAGAAACCGTTTGCATCACCCAACGGCACAGTAACGGCAGTTGAATAGCACATGGGACTCAGTCCGTTAAATTTAGCACTTCAACTCAATAAAACAGCAACCGTTTACTCTACTCAGCGGCACAGCAATGACCGTTGTGGCAGGAACATTGTGTGACCGGCGATACTAAGGCTGATAGAACCTCTTATCCGCACAATCTTATCTCGCTCCGGTTTACGGGACTCAGACGCGATAACGAGCATTAAACGTACGACGACGTGTGTGTACCCTAGTCGCATGTATGTGGGCTATGAATGATACCGACAGTAAGATACGGTCATAGCGCATGCACACAGAGGAATGTCCACAAAATTACGCCGGTACAAATGAATATAGTCTTCGAATGGTAACCGCGTGGTAAGATTCTAATTCGCCCAGGTGCTCCAGAAATCTCAAGCTAAAACTGAGTTCACGAACCACTTGGACGAACGGCAAGCGGTCTAAAGCTATAGGGCGCTACGCGCTAAAGGAAACTCCCGCTAAAACGTTACGAACTACCGGTACTTGGACGAACGGCAATTGGTCTAAAGGGCGAGTTCACACGTTATACATTTTAGCGTGCTCGCTCATTCACTTCTCCGAATCTGTTACTGTACCTTAGGAAAACAGAAAATTGCGCTGTTCGCTGAGTTTTAGTTCACTCCAAATCTGAAGAGATAGCTACCTATCCTCACAGCCTACCTAGTTACGCTTACAGAGGAAGCTGATTTGGTGGTGATCACTTCACCAGCTTACTGTAGAGTATACAAAGTAAAGATAACGACGCTACACAACTTTCAGAGGAGTGGAGGGGAGAACGCGTTCATATGAATGACGGGTGATGCCGCCCTAAGGAAAACTCGCATCAATATAAGAAAGCAATATCAGATGTGTGCATGAGGGTAGGCTGTGAAAACGTCGGGAAAATCATCCGCTTTTTTTCTTCCTACAGACGAAAATGGCTTGTTCAAAGTGGACAGTAAAGGGTTAAGTTAGAGTAACCCTGGTCATTAGCGCTTGACCGCGGTTCTCCGTCGCTCAAACGAATGATAAAAAAAAAATAATAATAATAAAGTGCGCGCAAAAGTAACTCGTGTGATCATCATTCTGCTACATAAGGAGAAGCCGCGTACTGAGCGTTTGCTTGACAATTTAAATTTCAGCGTTTCGCTTGTCACAATCTATATTATAACAACTATTAACTAGAGTGCCCACGCTGTCAAAAATGACAGCGAGGCGTTTTTGATGACCCGTCTTCACTAATCATAATTTTCTTATTAACTTCCATATGGAGGATGCACTGCAATTGACAACTTGAATTATGGAACATAACAGATAGCCTAGGCATGCAATAGGTACCTACTCTTGGATCGAGTAAATTTACTGTAAAACATTGACTCCAAGGCTATAGGTACTGAATAACGCCATCCTTTCCTTCGGTGATACGCTGAAAAACAATGTTTTTTCCCGCAGTCGATATCGCTCTAAATAGGCTACATACTGAGCTCTGTATCCAGGATACTCTATAGTGGCATATAACTCGGAATTTTTTTTCGAGTGAAAAGTTGTTCTGTTGAAAGGAGAGCCCAAATTGGAGAAAATTATTTGCTGCCACGAAATCCTTGTGTTCGTTATCCGCCACTGACTACTGAAGAATATCTTACCATTACCTTCGATAACATATTTAACATTTTTATTCATCTCTCATTTAACAATCTTCAACTAATTATAACATCTACATCATTCCGCTACAAAAAATGGAGACACGCCTGCTAAAAGTGACACACTTTTGGGGCGTTTGTCATTAAAATGATCTATATTATTCTAAGAGACACAAAAAATCTTATTAGAAAAGGCCATATACTGTCACATGTTAGTTGCATTTAAAATGTTTCATGCTAGAAAGTACGACTATGTGTAATTGCACATTCAACATTAGTACACCATACATTTTCAACAACGATAATACAATAAACTTCACTAATGTGGTAACTAACGAAGTCGTGACGAACAAAAACCTTCAACAGATATATGTGGGTATAAAAATTCTTAGAAATAGCTATTTGACAAAGTCCGTAAGTTTGTACGATGGTTCAAAACTTCAAATCAGGTACTTAGATTTTCTAAATGGTAATGTTTCCTCATAGGGCCAACCTTGAAAAGTTTCCGGTGGTTCCCAGTATATAATGTTGATTAGGCAATGCTGTCAATAAGAGTATCAGCGTAAACTCCGGGCAGCTGAAGTTTGAATGAATGGAAGCCTCACAAACGAGCACAAATTACGATGCCTAAAAAGTTACATTTTTCACGATAATTGCATTATAAGCCTATTCCTAAGGAAAACCTTTGGGATAAATATATTGAAAGTTTCACAATGCATCACTGGTATAATCTTGAAATTAAACTAAGTGAAACATAAAAATAAAACAGATACAATAGTTTTAAAAATAGAGCTACAAGCAAGAAAAAAGAAAAAAAACGAGATACAAGCAAGCAAAAAATAGAACTGCTACAAAAAGGATTGAGGTTTCTGTCCCCACTTGATAGGCACTCGTCCGAGACAGAGGACTACAACGACGGTGTAGCCTACTGTAGCTCCTAACTCGTCATAGCCACAGCGTCAACACAAGCGCCCATCAAAACTACCTGTATGTTGGAACAGCGAATAGAATTTTAACATGCGTATTTCATGTAAGGCCGGTATTGTGTTGCGATTTTATTTACCGTGACTGTATAGATATTAATTCAAGCCTCCCTTGCCACTACAAAAAAAAAAAAAAAAAAAACCTTCAGAGCATAAAAGAAAGTGACTCGTAGTATATAAATTAATATCGAGAGAGGTAAAAAATTACACATGCACGCGTGGAGTTATCACAGTGGATCAACGTGCACGGAAACAAGTCAAGAGAGACGAGGAAAAACAGTACAGAGCACAGAGCATCAGTTGTACTAATATGATAATGCAGAAAATAAGTGGCCAAATATAAATATATGGGACCTGGACAGAATCCCGACAGTCATAATCCCGACACCTTGAACCCCGACGCCCAATATTCCGACGGTCAGTAACCCGACAGCCAGAATCTGATAATGAACACATTGGGTTGGGTTACCCAAGTTACGTAAGGTTAAGTTAAATGACTTTCGAAATCACAGCACTAGTAGGGTGTATTTTTTGGTTTTATCATTGACCACCAGGTATCTCGTTTTTTACTTTTTTTGAGAATGAGTGAATGCTGCTGCAGTAGCAGCAGACTCAAAGTTCCGACATTGACTCTCATGGTCGCAGGTTCAAACCTCCCGACCAGGCAGGCAAGTTCTTCGCTGAGCTGGACGTGATTAGTTAGTATCCGGTATACGTAATGGTGTGGGTTTAATTACTTTTCTCAGCAATGGGGAGGGTCGGGGTGCAGAACAACTAGAACTCCCAACAACATAAAGGACGGGCGAACATTTCTAGCTCAACCCATCCTTGGCACCCTGGAGAGACACAGTGCAATAGTGATAGAAACATTTTTCTTAGTGCATTCTTATCGCGTTTCAATTGAGAGAGAGGAAATGATAGGGACAAGAATAACATGTCAGGGTAAAATTGAAGAACTTACGCACGGAGGTTCACCGTGCATGGAAAAACGCGAAGCGTAAATGAAGAGGTACATGGAGGAAAGACTGCCAGTGTAAACCGTAAATAGAAGGAAGCCAAGTGGATCCGGAAAGGCGTTCTGACGTACGAGGTATAGAATATAGAAGGCTTATGTAGCGGTGTATGGCGCTGGAGTTCTTAGGGCAGGATTGCCCGTAACATCAGAAGAACGAACCTAACTTCCCTAAGACTTCGCTCCATCCAATCTCCTCTGAGGAGGGTGGAAATGGGCGTAGGTTCTCAGCACAGGAATACTAATAATCATATAGTTACGTCACAAATAGTGAACACTCTTTTCCTTCTACGTAAATTGATGATCGGATGCGAGAAGAAAAGAAGTAGTCAGTACCGAGAGAGAATTCATGAATCTCTCAGTTCCCTAGCCTCTCGATGTCGTAATTGTCTCGTGTAAACCCGATGCGGTTGAACACGCGGTGCTGCACTTGACATTCACACCCCACAGCAACTCGAACGGTCTCAAAATGAACAGGCAAAGAAAGATATAGGTACGGAAGGCCTGCCTACGACTCATAATCTTGCATGAATCTAGCACCGCAATCAATACACAGCAAGAGCTGTGCTATATCACGCGTCTGAAAGATTTAAACGCGGAATCGATTCATGGATCAGGGGACGTAGCTATGAAGTGAGTGCGGGCATAGCCGCGGACGGCAGTGGCAGCTGATAATAGACACACCACAAAAGATTAAGCTGCAATATCTACAACCGGAACTGTATTTATACGTTGATCAACTTTATTATTAAACTACGTATATATTGTACGTAGCCGTCAACAACGACTAACGTTTGATTTCTGTTAGAAACAAAAAATAAGGTCAAAGAGCGAGCTCAACTTTGCATGTGAGAAAAAATCCACCTAGCTATCTCTTCCCGCAAGGGTTTCACAATAAATTATTATTAATATATTCAGAGTTTTCAAACGCTGCAGTCTCCGTTCCCACAACAAAGGCGACATCACAAAGGAAGAAAGAGGGAGATATAATGTGACGATTGACACGTGGAACCCATGCAAAAGGGTGTTCCCACGCAGGATCAATGAGCATGGGAACAACAAGTCGGGAAATAAGAGGAATAACAGATGTTAAGATCAGTAGACGTATGAAATCGGAAGGAAACAGAGTGTGCACGAAAGACAGACGACTTGAAGGCAGCCTAGTTAATGGCTAAGGTAACCTCGAGGGCCTTCGGGGGAGAGGCGCGCTGCTCCCCATAACATAGGATGGGCGAACCTAAACTAACCTAACCATATGGTCTATGACCCTTTCTATGTCCCCAGAGGAGATTTCTTAGTAAAGCATCAAGTAGAACACAGATTATGTCAATTCTTGATATAGAAGACCGGCAGAGTTGTTGACAAATGAAAAGATGCCCCGAAAATGCGATAATTTTAGTGAAGAAGGCCTCAAAAGCGAATTCGGGGCTGGGTTGGCAAAAACTATGTTTTTTTTTGTTTAAACCAAAAGCCATGGTTTTAATAGCGAAAAAACTGTGCTTTTTGTGGTTTATTGATTAGCGTTATTTTGTTGTTTTTTCCCCGAGTTCTAGGAATTTTCTCCAACATTTAAAGGGTTTTCTGCTGTGTGGACACGTGTAGCTAGTTAATCATCAAGAATCTTAGTCGGTTCATTTCAACTTCCTATTGTAGAAGAATGATTTTAAGATAGAGGGGTTACGAAAAAGCAGTTCGCAGAGTAGGCCCTACCTGTATTTGCAATGGCTACATTTAATATGCAAACTGCTGAGATGCTATGATTTACAATTGCAGTAGCTATAAAATCCACTGAAAAACTGGAAAACACGTCAAATTACAAATACAACTTGACAGAAATAGCAAGCTACTTGCTGATAACAGAGTAATGAAATAGAGCAAGTGAAATGGCCATAACATCCTTCGAAAAGCTGAGAAACACTCCAAAATACAAATACATCTTGATAAAAATAGCTAGCTTCTAGCTAAGTAACAGCAGAGTAATGAACTGAAGAAAGTGAAATAGCTATATGACTACATCCTTCTCATGAACTCACTAGCTATCTAATAGCAACTATTTAACTATTACTTCTAATTTTCATTAGCTTCTAGCTTACCAGAATACAATTTGGCATGCATCTCTGAAATGAAATGACACAAAATTCAATTAAGTTACAGGTTTTTAATAAACATTAGTAATACTTGACCCTAACTGTCCTAACAGTCAAACGGATTTCTGAAAAGAAACACATTAACTCATCCTTTCAGTTATGTGACTAAAATTTGATAGGTACTTTCTAGAAGTAGAACTGTTTATTTCGCAATATTCTCTATCTTTTCCTGGAGTACCGTATTTTCTGTTAATCATTATACATTCATTTGTGTTTTCCAGCGCACTGAAGATGGATTCTCTGTAATCCGAAACGTTTGCAAAACGTGTTTTTAGTTACGACGTAAGTTTTACTTTTTATATTTCGTTTGCGATTCCCTAGCAATCAACCCATATCGATAAAACCAAAAAAGTTGAATTATTATTATATATTTTATTTAACCTCCGTAGCCGCAACTCAGGCTTTTCAACAGAGAAACTACTTGTGCAGTATTCAAATACCGCATACAGTATTGGGTAGGCGTGGTGGCTATGTGCGCTACTACGGGCAGGGAAACAGGCGCAAAGCATAGTAGGAGACACTCAAGTGGTCGGCCCCGTTTGGGTCCTTCCACACGAGTGAGACTAGAGATGTCCGCGTACCAGGTCGGCTATCGCGATCGACACCCCACCTCACGGAACAGAAAGAGGAAAGTAGAGAACCTACCTAACTTTACAATACTAACCTCATCAGCAGGAACTGCAGCCAGATGCAACATCCCCTGCGGATAAGGCACTCGGGA
>LQNS02278087.1:11212281-11223551 GCA_001587735.2 Parhyale hawaiensis
TTAATCACTCGTGACACCTGCGCGAGGGTAACCTAGTAATAAGTAAAAAACGTTAATCACTCGTGACACCAACCGCGAGGGTAACCGAGGGAAGGGCGGGGTTAGGGGGAGCGCGCGAGGGTAACGCCAGGCGGACGAGGGTAGCGCGGGGCGCGCGAGGGGAACCTACCCTCAAAAACGAAGGATTCGCTACATTACCCACTACTGTGGTTCCTCCATGTCTTCTTCCCCATCAGTCTCGACTGTACGTTGTTTTTTGCATGCACATTTTTGCGCAGTGTTCTTTCGCTTCATTTACACTCGCAGTATGAAGTCGACTATCAGCTGAACAGCAACTGCAGTGCGCCCTAGAACACACGGTGACACTGACGTGCATCCACAAGCAAAGAGTTCAAATAATTCCTTGGGAGCCATCCCTATACCATGAACAGGGAATGAGCTTTTCTATTTTCTAGTCAAACATTGAAAAGTTTACTGCAGGAGGTTCATTCTGATCGGCTGCTCTTCAAAGGAGCACTTGTGGGGGGTGGGGGGGCACGTTTGATATTTGTTTTGTCAATAGGTGCTAGTCTCTTGATCATTGGAGGTTCCTTCTTACTTAATAATTTGAATCTCAAATCGTTGAAAGATTCAGCTATCTTTCCGTATTGCAAGTGGAAAGAGTCTGGTCTCGCTGTCATCCACTCCACTTCTTTGTAGATACCTGTAAATCAAGATGCAAGTCTAGCAGCAAGTAGAGAGCAGAAATCTTTCCCTTGCCAAATGAATACCAACCGGTATCGCAACCTGTAACGGCATGAACAGCCAATAAAAAAGAGCATATGTCTCCTAGCTTCACAACCATAGCTTTAATGTAAATTACGTTTCCATCGTATTTCCTCATTAAAACCTGTGCAGCAGGTTTGCAAACCCCAGATGAAAAACACAACTAACACCAAAATGTTCAAGTAGTGAGCAAGAACTGTATGTATTCTTGTGAATGCACCTCAGTGCAATCATGTTCTAGAGATAACTGCAGCTGACACATCATCAGTTGACTTCATGCTACAAGTGTGCCGCAAAAGAACACTGTACAAACGTAATTACAAAAATAAATGAACATGCAGTCCAGACTGATGGGGGAGAAGACTTCGATGAGCCTCTAGATGAAGAGGAATCGGAGGACAAGGGTACCTTCTTAGGGTAGTGAAGACAAGATGTAAAATGTTGAATTAGTATTAGGTATATGTTGAAAACTTGTCTCAAAGGCGTGAAATTGCGTTACTGATGTCATACTCCAGGAAGCTCTATTAGATGTTACTATCGTAAGATATATATTATTTACTTTTGTATGATCTTGACGTTATCACCTTAATGACATCATCTATTTCCGTAGCAGACAATAAATAACCAAGTAGTTTTATGTCAAACAATACAATGATGCGATTTGACTACAATCAAGATATTCTTCACGCGGTATTTAAGAGTCATATATAATTTGACCCTAATGATCTATAGGTAACCTCCACTTGTGTTTTCACTCTTTTAACATTTATATTTACATCCTCTTTGCCATAAGCTTTGATTTGATACCACACACGATACGTTTATTCCAAAAACTAGGCAAGTCATAATGAAGATGCATGTGAAAAGGTGGGCGTGGCTTATGACGTCAATAAAAAGATAAAAATTGCCCAAAGATGCCAAGGTGCCTCCGGTCAAATTCTTCAAGTATGCATACTACACTACTATTTTCCGCAAAAAACTGTATATATAGGTACTCAACCTGACAGCCATACCAAAATTTAGATCATTTCTACTAGACTACTGGGTCTCCTATATAATCGAGTCATTGGGACATGCAATCAAGTAGATGGCCCCGGGTATCACCTGACCTCAGCACGTCATTGGGACTATAAACGGAGTCTACTCTCAACTGATGGGAAGAAAAAGTTCACACCCTCCTCATCAATAACGGCGCACGTGCTCAGTCACGGCCCACGTCTCCTGTTACGTGATGGCAGGTGTGCCACCAGTTGTCGGCTTTACGAGGACCCTAAATAAGCAAATTTCAGATTGAAAGTTGATATTAGTCTTAACCTCCTTGGCCAAGGCAATGTCGGTTCGATTGACGAAAAAAGTAAGAAGTGAAAAAAAACAGGAACCTATGATCACGGGGCATGGCAAGATAACTAGAATATACAAAAAAATATAAACGAACAGAAGTTTCAAAGTTTCTAGACACAACAAGAAGCAAATTTTCTCCTCTCCAGAGAGCTTGGACATGATATTATAAGCAGCGCGCCATTATCTTCACACGCACAGTTATGGTTTTAATACTTAAACAGCGACACTGTTTATAGTTGGCACGCCATAACTTTGACAACATACCATTTGACTCCTAGATACTCCGTACCTGTGACTGATCCCCTGTAGAATTGTCACCCCAGGAGTGTTTGGGATGATATTTGTGTAGGTGGGAAAGACCGGGTTGACAATTGTACTGGTGAGATTTATTGGGGTGGCAACATACAGGTGGGATACTGGGGTTTATTGGAGTGACAACTGTACAGGTGCGATTTTGGGGTGACAACTGCACAGGAGATCAGCCTGTGACACCACTATTGTAAACAACTCATAACCTTGACGGTACAAAATACGGGTCTTCTTTCAAAGCTGCAGCAGTAGGTACCCCAGTGCACAACAGTTATCGTAAAATGCAATCCTTATGAAATACCATTGCTCTATCGCACAAAAAAAGCTGTGACAATCGTAAAATAGTATGTACCCTATAAAGCGATGACACCGTTACAATGGAGAACACCATATCTTGGCACATATAGGTAGGTACTACCTACTAAGTGGACAACAGCAAGTAAGTGGATACAGCTCCCAAACTTCATGCTCAAGCGTTGTTTCCTCATTACTTGAATAAATCCTTGGCATTCCCATTGTAAGCGGTACTAACAAGTAACAATCTTGAACCACACTGAAATTGTGACAAAACATTATTGTTTGCGAGGAGCACTCTCATAACAAAGCTCGATGACGCACACTGAATTATAGAAGCTTTCATTGCAGCGAGCAGCACTCTCCTAACTAAATAATTTTGATACACTCCAATGTCACAAAAGCATTAACCATACATAGTGAGCAGCAGCACCTCATGAAATTGACTGATGACACCGTTTCGACCGCACTTCAAAGCAGCGGCAGCACTAGTGTCAACAGCACCCCATAACACTGAGAGCTGTAATTCCTACACGCAGCCTAAACACTTGCTGCACTCTAGCATGACGGCTGTACACCGGGCCCGCTCTACGGCAACAATGCGTATGACCCGTCACGCTCCGGATATATCGATCCCGAGCCCTATAATGGCTCTCACAGCTGATGTCCACTACCTACGCGTGTACACAAAGCCCGCCCGCTCCGTAGTAACGAAACGGGCCGCTCCGACCTAAGCTCTACGCACCTGTCGACGTGGCGGAGGCCCTAGGAAGAGAGTGTGTGGCCATTCAAGTGAGAGGTACCTATAAGTTCCGAAAAACCGGTCAAATGGATGGCTTTATAAGCCATGTGTGTAGAAAAGGGTTTCTGAATTTGTTCATCTGATCCTATGTATAGTTTTAAAGTCTATGCTCCCGTCCCCGCGACAATAGTGACACAAGGAAGAGAGAGAGAAATCAAGAACTCGTATTTCTCATATGGAAGCTGCGTCTGAAATAAGCTTCCCGGAGAAAAATTAGTCACCTGTTACTACAAGAAGCCTTCAACGAAGCCTGTGTGCAAGGGGTGATACAAGCAGGAGGTGGGCCTGTCATGTTCTGGGACTGTGTTAACTACTCACAACTGGTCCCTTTGGTTGAAATAACTTTCGAACTGAACCAGGAAGGCTGCATTGATTAGTTAAAGTTGTGCCATTTGCACAGTATCTGCATGAGGATCGAACTGCTACTTTGCCAATTTCCCAGGATGATAACTGCAGTATACATCGGGCTAGATCGGTCATGCATTGGCATGAAAACCATTCAGGCTATGTAAGGCACCGAGAATGGCCAGCTAAGTCTCCAGACATGAACCCTATAGAGCATTTATGGAATGATCTTGAACAAGTTAGACGCCTAGAAGATGCTCCATGCATTTGGGCTGATAATCGATTGATGCAAGACTGATTCAAAATTGATCAAGTGTACATTAGAAATCAATACGTATAGTAGACTCAACGCCTTCGAGAATTGCTGATCTTATTGTATGGCATTGTATGGCGAAACCGCGCGGTCGTGCGGAAGGGGTTAATTTAATCACTAGGATCTTGGGACCAGTGTGTTAGTGGTCCCAAGATCCGTCGTCGCGCACCACATGCTTACCTATTTCCCAATCACAGTGCACTAACGAGCTCTATAAAAACATCTATTCTTACAGTTACCTCCGCCAAGGAGGCTATGATTTTGTCGATTTGTATGTGTGCCTGCCTCCAAAATAACGCAAAAAGTTATAGGCAGATCATTACGAAATTTGCTGGGATACTTAGGCATGTAAGGAGGAACAGATGAATAACTTTTCGTGAAGATTCGTTCAACCGTTTGTTTGCCTCTTTTGACTCAAAACATCAAGGACGGATATTCATAACATAGTCACTAGGTACTTGTTGGGTACATTACCTATGTTACGTAGAGTAAATGAACAAATTTGTGCGAGTTGTTTGTCAGTTTGTTTGATTTTACGTTCCTCACTCAGCAACATTATTATATTCAAAAGTTTATTAAGACTGTTTCCCCAACAAAGGCGATCTCACAAGGAAAAGAGAATGGACATATAGTATACCGATAGACACTTGGAACCCATGTACGAGGGAGTTCCCGTACAGGATTCGCGCGCATAGGAACAAGTCGGGAAAGAAAAGAAAGAACAGAATAAAGAAAGTATAAGACGTATATACCAGTATGAAAATTGGAACAAAGTGAGCACGAAGGAAATACGTCCAGAAGGCCTAGCTGTGGCTGAGGTCACGTACAGGGCCCCCGGGGTCGCTGCTCCTTATAATCTATGTAGTACTAGCTGGAACCAGTGGAAATTCCCCACCATGTGAGATCCACACAAATAGGTAGGCTACAGCAAGAAAACTAGAGAGCACTCTGAGAGCGCATACCTCCGCCAGGCAACTCAACGATAAAAAAAATTAAAATTGGTTCTGAAACCATGATTTTCTTTGTATCAACACCAAAATCTAACCTTTTGAGCCTTTCGATAGCATTAACAGCTTCTGTAAGTTTCTTGAAGATGCGTTCATAACTTTTTGAGTTACCTATGCTGCTAACAAACATTATGACAAACGAAGGGCAAATACACAAACGCACCAACCGATGATGATCATCACCAAAATTTGATCATTTCTGTCTTCCAGTATTACGAACAAGTCCTGTAAATTTCAAAGCGATCCATCCATCCATAACTTTTTGAGTTATAGTGCTAACAAGCATAAAATCATACACAGCAACAAACTGATCATCACAAAAACTTGGATATTTACTCTTCGTAATATACCTCACAACTCATGGAAATTTCATGGAAATCCGTCCATTATTTTTTGAGTTAAGGTACTAAGAAAAAATAGAAAGACAAACACACAAGCAAACAAACAGATGAACGGATTTTCATCAACAGTTAATCATCTGTTGCTGTTAACATGCAAAACAATACCTGTAAATTTAGTAAAACTCCGTTCATAACTTTTTGAGGAATCATGGTGACAGGCAAAGAGACATATAGACAAACGCGACAAAAATATAACCTCTTTGGTAGAGGTAATAAAGCATTTGCCACCGCTACGGAGACAAACTAAATACTAATGTTACCTAAAATTAATCTTATTGTGTACCACTCGGCATGCTTTGTCTCACGAGTTACTAAATTACACACACACACGCACACACACACAGGGCACAGCTTCCGTATAGTGCAGTACGACCATCAACAATAGGCCTACATGGAGCACGTGACTGACACTCACGTCCGTAGGCCATTAAAGACATTAAGGAATTAGATCGGCTATGGAGATAGCGAAGATTAAATTCAGTGACGTACTTCGGTGGAAGTTTAACGGTTAAGACAATGGCTGGACTTCGTAACAGGTAAACCTACGCGCAGGTAGCGTCAGACATCCCACACACTCCACCTCAGCTGTGACGTCACACTTAGCGACAGCAAACTGCGTAACTTTGTTCCCTCCTGTCATTTGCTGTATAAATACGGTGAGCATGCATGGGTTCTCATGAAGAAGAAAGAAGGGTAATCATTTTCACACAAACACAGCTGTTTACCATTTGTGAAGAACGTGTTTTCTGCAACGAGTAGTTCAAGCTTCATATATTTTCATTCATCCGAAAGGCTTTCTGTAATAAAAGTTTCTTCGTAGTCGTACCAGTTTTCTTTTGAGTTGATGCAAAAAGCGTAATTTTAAGGGCCATGCTTGCTAGACCATGCATTTACAGAAGTACAGGGGATTCTTCTTTCCAAATTTTTATGAACTTCTAAAAAAAATGAGTGCTGCCTGGAGTCACTTGGGAAAACTTGAAAGGAAAACTGAATCTCCCATAATTTATGGATAATGCTTGTTGAACTGTAGGAAAAGGAAAGAGATGAATGTTGAGAATTAGGTACTCTTGAGTCCTAAAGCCTGAAGGCTTGTCTTAAAGGCCAAATAAAAACTAGAAAGAAATACCTTACTTAATAAACAACATAAATTCACGGATTTGGCCTTAAGCATTGCACTCATACGAGATAAGTGCTTGTTAGCCTATAGGCTATTGAATGAATGAATCGGTTTTCAGTTACGATCTCCCGCATATTAACTTTATATTAAGTAAGGATTACGGGCTTGGACGATGCCCAGCTAATGCCAAGACTTTTACTGGAGCTTACGCCTTTTATTCACCGGATGCCCTTCCAGCCGTGAACCGTGAACCAGTGACGCTTATGGGATAAGAACCCGGGACCTGCTGATCCAGAGGCCGGAACTTAACCCTTACGCCACAGCGGCCCAGCGCTTGTCATGCCAATTGCTGTAGCGAAAAAAGTTTCGAGCAGATGCGGCCGGTGACAGCGAACATGAGTCTGCTCTTTTGCAGGTAAACACTCATTTTTTTCGCAATTCTGGATAGTTAAGAAAACGAAAAAGCTTCGCTAAATGATTTTCTCCATGTTCAAAACAGCCAAACATCAAGCACCAGCCCACTGTAACGTGAATATTCGTAAAAAGGAATTCGAATTACTACTGGCACGCGCAACACCGACGTTCTTCATAAACTTTCGCTCCAAATGACGTAGGCTAATGTAAGGCGATGAGCAGAACAATCTCAAAATGGTCAAGCGATGACTTAGTGCCCCAATTAAACATCACTTTACGTCACATGTAATGTCAACATATGTGTACGGTATACAGGCACTCAAGGGTTAACCTGTTACGTTATTCAACAATGGTTAAGACATTCAACGCAGTACGCACTCCGCCATCACCAAATCTATAATTGTTTAGGCGGCGCGCCGCAACCGCAACTAATGATTGGGACACATTACGTGTATGATCGTACGCTCTACTTGTAAGTGGACGTTCATCTCTTACATCGTTTGACTCAACTAGTTTTCACGGGTAGGTTTAATACAGACTTTCATCGTGTATCGAGGCGACGCGGGAGCTGAATGTCCGCCCGCAAGTTGATCTGGCAATTATATTCAGGGGCCCCAGCATACAACCCAATGCTCGAGCACACAGCTGGGTTATGACAAGATGCTTCCAGACTCGGGTGTAACTTTATTATGGATAATTGTTGTATTAAGTAGTTTGAGCCTTGGATTCCACAACAAAGGCGTCCTCACAGAGAAAAAAGACGGGCATACAGTACCCACGTCAATCGAAACGTAGAACGCATGCACAATCTTAAAAGGATAAAATGAAAAATAAGATTAGTAGAAAGTAGCTGGCTGAGGAAATGTTGATCCGCGGACAATGTGGTGTAGGGAACACCAACGCATTCGCCCTTTAAGGAATGCCAACTACTGGTATTAGTATAAAATACGTTAGTTTAAGCCTCTCTAGGCTAATTGATGAATAAAACGAACTAAACTCAAGAGTTGGATTATCACTTCATAACAATGAACGAAACACGGGCACTAATTAAACTAAAGAAAAACTATGTGATCTTAGGTGCGTCGAGACATAATCCTAATGAAATAAACGTAAATGTTGATTGGTCACAGCGTAGGTACGCTTCATGAAAGACGCTCAAGAGTCGGTGCATCATAATAGGGTACAACAAAAAAAAACACATAAGTGTCAGTTTAGCGCCGTAGGATAAGAATGAGAGGCACACGATCGCTGGTGTGACACTAATTAATTTTAATGACAAACATTAACATCGGCCCAGTTACTTGGACAAGGACCATGTAATGAACAAAAAAAAATAATTAAAAACGACTAAGTACAGTTGGCTGCCGCGTGTTTGCGTGATTCACGAGCCGTTGCGACAACAGCCGATCGAAGCTTATCGAATGCAGTCCGGCCAATAATTATAAGGTCGTGGCAGAAAGAGGGATCTCGTGAATACGGTCCCTATTTGGTCGACAAATAGTGTGTTTTGGTCGAAACGGAGTCTCGAATTTTATTATAGAACTCGAGTGCTCGAGCCGTCAAAAAATGACGCCGTAGCAAGGATTTTGTGATGACCCTTCAGAGATTGCGCTTTCGCGACAATGGCCAACTCAAATTGTCATAAGACGTGAGTGCTCTCGGTTTAAATTCATATGAGGAGCACACTTCTTCCTTCCCTTAAATGACATGCAAAAAAATGAATACCTTAATTAGCAAGCAGGAAAGCATCGCAGAATTTAATTAGTTTACCCGCCGCGTATCTATCTTGTAAAAGCCAGCCATGACCCAACTAGGTACTTCAATATACGCTCAAGCGATAACTGCTTCGACAGAAGAATAAGAAAGCAAACAGGGTGCTGCGTTTAGTGCACTCTGAAGAATCGCTTCTCCTGCTCTTTGGCCATCATCTGCTCAATTTGTACGTTGTGAACTGAAAGCAAATACAGTTTCGATTGATGGAGAAACTAATAAAAATCAGACTCCATGGCAGCGCTACGAGTAATTGTATAATTTTTATCATAATTTTGCATTGTTTGTTTGGATTACAACGTTGGCTGAGCACGAAGTGTATTAATTTACAAGGATGAGGATTCCCACTTTGACCATCTTCTGCAACCTGACCTTTTTTTTCGCATATCTTGTTAAGAGAGCGGCACGAAATACAAATATGTAAAAGTATGTATACATGTATTAATCTACGAAGGTGTTTACTAAATTGTTTTGATTGAGTTGGACTCTTTCGGGACAAATTTTTTTTTTTTTTACTTTTTAAAATTTTGGCTTTGGGACTGTTCCAGGCTTCCTGGAGTAGGTGTGTATTTCCATTCAAAGCAGTGGACGAAGTCTCATGTTGCCGCTCCAATAATAATAATACCTAACTGCACTCGAGGAATCACTGACGGAAACGCCAGTTATAATTCTTTAGCTGGCCTTAGACGCGTCACGCTGCTGGAACGGAAGAAACAGAGCGTACCGTACCTACTGTATACGTCCATATTAAAGTTCCTGTTGCTCCTAACGAAACTTCACTCATGAAGGATACTTGGTCTTCACTCTAGGCAGTATATAGCTACTACTGACTAGTAAGAATGGCACTAAACATCATGAAGAGACGAAAGAAGAACAAGAAGAAAGAGACGATAGTGGAGAAAATGAGAAGACAGAAGAAAGGGAAACACTTGCGGAGGGCCCCCCTAATGTAGCAGATGGAAGCAGACTGCTAACCATCACCGGTGGCGCAACTCACGAAGAAGAATCATGGAAGACCTAGGTACTCTCAATGTTTCTCATATGGATGCAGCGCCTAACAGTAGTAGTGTAAGATCTTACTCATCTTAGCCTCCCTTAATAAGTACTAAGCTCTTCTAAGAGAGGAAAAGGAAGGGACACATAGAACCTGGGTCGATAGAAAAACGGGGAACCTAGAGACGAAGGTGTTCCCACAAAGGATCAACGCGCATGGGAACAGCAAGTCGGGAGAAAACAGGAAGAACAGACAACAGTAAGATCAGTAGGAGTATGAAAGTGGGAGGAAGCAAAGTGGGCACGAAAGACGGACGTTCCGAAGGCCTAGCTAATGGTTAAGGTAACCCACACAAACCCCCGGGGGCACCACTCCCCATAACATAGGATGGGCAAACCTAACTAACCTAACCCTATGGCCCATCCTATGCTCTCTGAGGGGGCAGTGCTCAACAAATGAGGAGCGCAGCATCCTGAGGTATTCATTGTTACAAGGGGGAACTGCGGGTCGCTGCAACAACTCCTGCGGTAAAACGGGGGGTTGACTGTTGTAGGCGTGAGGCACTTTGATAACCCAAGTTCTGTATAGCCTACGTACAGACTTGTCACACGACAGTCTTGTGGATCTCTCATGCGCTATTCAGCGTCTGAAGGTGTTGCTTTAGCTGCTAGAACAGCAGAAAAATACACAGATTTCTTACTCAATATTTAAAGAAACACAACATCCGATTCTCTTCTATAGTGACACTTGGTCAGACGCTGACGGGATTGTTAACAAATATTATTATATTAACCTTTGGCGGTTAAAATTTTGGCAAATATATCTGCAGATAAGAGTACAAAGTTGTTCTTACAAGAACAAAACATTCAGACGCTCAGTAATACGTATGAGGACGAAAAGGCTCCCGTATGAACCCGCCTCAATGTTCAATGGCCTATAGAGTGCAACACTACGGTAGGTACCTAGGTTGAAAAGGTAGCTAAAGGCTGACCAAGTTCTCCAATAGGGGCCTAGATAGTAGTTAAGGAAGAGCACAAGGGCAGAAACTCTATTTAATGTGAGGTAAAATCGCCTGAAAGCGACTAGGAAAACATGCAACGACTCAAGCAGCGGATTATTAATACCAGCTAGTGCCCAGCAAGGGCACGGCTGTAGTCGACCACAGATTTCCCGAGCTGCGGCGTTAACGCTCTCTCTCATACAGTTACATATACCTACGTAACACTTCATGTAATTTTATTCCTGCCAGAGAGGCAATCAGTATCTACTATATAATAATTCACGTCGTGTTTTTATTTATTTATTTATTTATTTATTTATATCTTTCCTGTCACGCTCTATGGGAATAAGATAGGAGAAAATAGGCCGGGTTGTAGAAGATGGCCGAAAAAAATTGCA
>LQNS02278087.1:11257711-11267996 GCA_001587735.2 Parhyale hawaiensis
TGTGTACATACACCATCAATAAGGTGTTATTCTATTATTAAAATTAATTTGAATTTTGTATCGTAGGTTATGAAAAAAAGAAAAAATAGCATTTTTCCTTCGAAAAGTTACGTTTCATTCTTTCAGGACCAAATAAAACAGCTTTTCGTAGGGATCTGATTGTTTCATGCGAAGTCAATAACGGATGTTTGTCCTTATGGGGTTAATGTTGGCATGAAAGGGTTAAAGCACCAAATGCAAGAAGTATCTAAAGGTCTAGTTTCCAAAATTTTGAATTACTTGCAAAATAAGACAGTGTCCCAGGGGTTACATCACCCCTTCACATGATGAACTTTAGGGGTCAGATCGCCCCATTAATTACATGATGAACTTTGGGGTTCGTATCCTACAGCTCTGACAACGGGCTTGCTTGTTCACTGACAGCGGCGTAGCTAGAGGCAGTACGGCGAGGGACTGTCATATTGGCTTGCGACACAGATTACTCTCCGGTTCTTTACGCTCCCCGAATCTTAAAATTTTAGAATTGAGGGAAAAGAAAAGCTCGTAATGTGTATTTACCACATGTGGGTTAATAACTGTTCTGAATTTTCGCTTTTATTTATTATTAAATAGAATTTCCAAGCGTCAAAATGATGGCAACGAAAGCACGTTAACCTCAATGCTTTTTACCAAATAATAAGGCGAAATAAATAAAATAAACTTCAGGAAGTGGCAGAAATTTGATAGTCAGTGGTATCCCAGCTATAGAAATTGGTGCGAACATCAAGCCCAGCAAAGTAATTAAAAGTTGAAGTCCAGTTCTAAAATCTACGCTGTGCGGGGAATATTATCTCTAGTGAAGAAATCTTGAAGCCCAAGAAAGAAGACTGAAGAGAATGAATAGAAACAAAGTAAACAGAAGTAAAATTTAGTAGTGCATTTTGTGCTTCAAAAAAATATGTTCAATATGTGAAGTATCGCGTGCAACAGGCTCTTTATGGAAGAGATGCTTTCCCTCTCCCAAGCTCAAGAGAAGACGTCATGAAATACAGCTACCTATTTAAGTAGAGTGGGCTTCAGAAAATGCCGTAACTGCAGTATATTTCGGAAACATATTTGCTGTTGATATGTAGTTCAAATTTCCTCCTATCTCACATATGAATTTCCTCCTATTTTATCCTTCAGATCGGGACGGAGAGGCCAAGCAATCTACTAACAAATTTTGTATAATTATATTGTGGACCTCTACACGATCGATTCGTACAAGAGTCGCTTCTACGTGCCATATACTGCACCGTATACCAGCTACATCCGCCATCACGGATGTCATACTTCACAAATATCTGCGATGAGCCCTAAGCTGTGAAGGAGAAGAGGCAAAAATGATGTATTGTTTGTATGAATGAAAGTGTGCGGAGGCAGCCGAGAGGAGCAGGGGTTTTGGCAAGCGCTCTGAGGCACCCACATCAGTGAAGTAAGAGTGAGGTCAGGCATATTCCCAGCCACCGTCTGTGTGTTTGTATGGGGCAATGGCCATCATGTTTGTTGCCAGTTGAAGGAAGGAAGAGGCGAGCATATGGGACTAATGCCATATTATGAGTTGTCAGCTGTAGAGAGCCCCCAGGTGTCTGTACCTGGCAATGGTCATTCCTCTCGTCGCCAGGTGAAGGGCTAAGGAGATTCTAGGAAGGGGAGGATTGCCGTGGACAGCGAAAAACGTTGACACGGCATAGTAGAAAATCCGCACTGACTGAGAAGGGATATTTGCTGCGCGTTGATATAAAGGGGGTGCCACACGATAGCCAACAGAACGAGTTTCTGTGTTTTCACCGTCAACTCGACGTCAAAAAGCCAGCAAACTCACGTAGTTTCGGGGATGGAGCATACTGCACTTTTAACGGCAATTCACTAGTCAACTGCCCTGAAAATTTTTTAGCAAACCGGCGGTAGAATCTAGGCCATTGCAGAGTTCACTCTCGTAGTTGCGGTAACTGATTATTTCTGAGTTATTTTATCAGAGGCTTTGGGGAAATATCAATTGTGGAAGGAATGGTTATCATTACATTGATTTCTGTCATGTTGTTGAGCTTGTAACCATGACAACTGCGGTAGTATAAACAGAGCTCGTGTATTTTTGATTCATTGACCATTCTCACGTGTGACTAGAACTGCAAAATTCTATGCAGACTATTTTGCGCATTTGCTCCACCTTTCCCAGCTTCTGACAATCGTGTGTACGTGCTTTAACTTTTTAGAGATGGTTGATGGCGCAGGAAAGGGAATTCAGCCAGCATCGAAGTAACAATATACTGTCTCAGAAGTTTAACGAGAGGCATGGTTACGTTACTACACACGAGTAAGGGGAAAGAAGTTATTATTTAACGGGTTATAATGTTTACCCCTTAACGTACTAATTTTTATACGAAATCTTTATAGTCTGGTACGAATAACATACAAACACTAGGCACTGCTCGACGCGTATAGCCTACTCGGGTTAGTACGTTAATTGGGTTTTAAGAGACGTAGGGCATGGCTGGCGGCAAGTTAAGATACAAGAGCCAGGAAGGATGATATTTTTATCTGGCCGGCTGGCTTACCAAGGGCAGAAACCACAGCCAGATATGCACAACCGGAAGACGAGATATCCTCATCAGTACAGAAGGCGTCGGGAAGTGTGCAGTACAAGGTAACAGGTTCGGACGCTGGGAGGACTACCAAGGCTGTAAACCAACAGCAGGCACAACAGAAGTGGGTCAGTAAGGCAAGATTGTGAGGCTTGGCAGGGCAGTAAGCTTCCTGTACACCTACACTATTCCGCACAGGGGGGGTACACACCCGCTCTGCTGTACACCGGTATATGTACAGCGAACAGCCTGTACAGTAAAATAATCAGTAAAATGTATGGGACGTCATTTGGCATTTATGCTTCTGCTATTATTTCCAAGTAAAATACGAGATTGTTTCCTTGATAATGATTTCGTAAACTTGGGGGCCATTTTTCCAAAAAATATGGATCCACACTCCACAGTAAAAAAACGAAAAATATATCGAAAAAGTCAAGGAAAAACTGTAAATTTTACGGGACTTGTTTGCCATTTTTACCACCGTCGTTTTCCTCGTAAAGTTATCGGAATATTTTCTTACAAAGTGAGCACTTTGTTAGTGCATCACTCGTGTGTTAACTCCTTGACCAGCGAGGTGAGTAGTAGTAACAAGAGACTCAGAAAACCCCGTGAAGGAACAGATTGATGCTCACTCAGGTGCATCAATAGAGACCCAGGAACTTGGAGCGCTCACTGGCCGTTCATGTGAAAATATTTATAACTAGAGAGCCCTCTGAGAGCACATACCTCCGCCAAGCAAGGCAACGGTAACGAAAAATTCAATTTGGTTCTCAAATCATGATTTTTTCGTATCAACACCAAAATCTAACAATTTACGCCTTTCGATAGTATTAACAGTTTCTGTAATTTTCGTGAAGATCTGGGTACAACTTTCTGAGTTATGCTGCCATCAAACATTATGACAAAACATAAGCCAAACACATGAACAGACCAACCAATCATCACCAAAATTTCATCATTTATATCTTTTAGTATTACTAACAAATCCTGTAAATTTCATAAAGATCCATCCATAACTTTTGGAGTTATTGTACTAACAAACATAGAACCAAACACAGTGCCAAACACACTACTGAACCAACAGATTATCACAAAAATTTAATCATTTACTCGTCGAAATATACCTAACAACTCATGTAAATTTCATGAAAATCCGTCCATAACTTTTGAATTATGGCCCTAAGAAAAAATAGGCAGACAGAGAAGCAAACAAACAGATGAACGGATTTTCACCAAAAGTTAATCATCTGTTACTGTTAACTTGCTGAACAATTCCGGTAAATTTCGTAGGAAAGATCTGTCCATAAATTTTGAGTAATCTTGGTGACAGACAAATAGACATAGAGACAGACACGACAAAAACATAACCTCCTTGGCGGAGGCAATAACCAGAGGAGCACTCCGAAAGCGTAGGTGTCCGCCAGCAATGCAGCAATATAATCCATACATAAAGTACTTCCAGATGTTAAGAAGTATGGCAATGAGTTGAAATACAGGCAGTACTGGTTTTACGCGATAGATTAATTTTCGTCAGAAAAAAACACGCATGTAGAGTTCCTTGGAGACTTTTGTTAAGTGGTGTTAACAGTCGTATACTCTAAAGTCTAAACTGTTACTAATTTTCTCATTTCATCTTTTAAACTGTATTTTGGGGTTCTTTTTTATCACCATTAGTCGAAAAAAATAAGTAAATGCACCTTCACTGGAATGAAGAATAAATCCGTGCCCAAGGTCAAATTTTAGCGATTTAGCAAGCGCATTTCAAAATTTATTACCGTGTACTGTGGTTCGCTGCAACTCAATATTCGTAGCGCTTTAGAAAATTGGCCTACTTAATTTCTTGCCAGTATGGAGAGCATCGACTGTACATATATGTAAACAGAATCTCTGCAGGATACTGTTTGCGCCGAAGAAAATGATGAAAACGGATAACTATGTCGGTATTGTTTTTTCAGCGTTATTATACGTCTGCAAAATTTCTGCCGTGCGAAATTTTGGACGAAACAGTGTCCACACTACGTTAAGTATTTTTCATTTTGCACAACAGAAGATTATTTTTCGCGGTACACTATTCGGCGTTATGTAAAATATATAATAAATAAAATAACAGAACTTTGATGAATTGGTGTTTACGAAGATCATTAAATTCGTGCACTTTATTCACCCAGGTAGAAACAATAAGTAAGCTATATATTGCACATGCTACTACATAGTTACGAGCTTCGTAGTTTTCGCAATACTGCACATCTATTCTAAATTTTCTTCGTTTAATTTCATTGCCTTACACCGCACACAAAGCTCTACAAAGAACCAAACGAAGCGCTAATTCCTTGGTGCAGTCGAGACTTGCCCGCGAAGCAAGCCGGGTTTGGCAGGGCGTATTAGACGCGGGACAGACAGATGCGGCTACGTCGATCTTGCCGGGCTATTTAGGTAAGGCTGTTGTCCACTGCTTGTCTCAGCAAACAGAAATAACAGCACACTTAGACGATCGAAAAACAATTGGTACTGCGCAGAATTCTTCCATTAAGCTCCTCACACTATTTGTGGCAACCAGAAAGGAGCCTTGGCAAGACCCACTTACCGCAGAGTGTACCGTAGTAGTAGAAACTTTTACTAGCGCTTCAGTGGCACACTGCCTATATCGCGCCGAACTATTCCTGTGTTTAGCCACAGGCTCGTGCGCCGCTGGGGCGCGGAATTTGTCTCATTTTATATATTATAAAGCACTAAAGAGAATATTATCATTGTTAATTTCACAAATTAGTACATGTATTCACAAAGAAACGGGCAGAGCCGTAGCTGACGATAGCATTTATCATAATGGATTCATCACAGTTTGTGATAAAGATTACATCTGATAAGAAGTGTCTTGAGGGCGTTTCTATTAAATTGGCAGCCCGGTCTCTCAGAAAGCATTCCTCGGAGGATGGTGTCGACATCTCGACCGTGCATGTCCGGATAGCATTCCCTCCGCTCGTCGGAGAAAGTGGGACACTCGGCCATTAAATACAAGACAGTGAGAGGTACGACGCAGGCATCACAGTAGGGTTGCGGACGCCTCATCCGCAGATAGTCGTAAGTCTCGTGTAAAGGTAAAGTCAACTTAGACCACACCCTCACCTGGGAAACGCACATGCACTGGTTTTTGCTGCGGGTATCGACCCACTGGCCCCAGATGAGTAAGTGTAGTCGCAGTCGCCATCGGGTCACCAAGAACTATGGCGGAAGGAACAAATGCCCCGAGACCCCCCGCTCCCCTCATCTCTGAGGAAGGCAGTTCTGCCACAGCGCTGTGCATGCACACACAACTTGCCGAGTCAGCATACCAAGATCTGCAAAGAGCTCGAGTGTCTGGCAGAGTATCGAACCAGCGAGCGATACATGGTGTTAGAGCTGAGAACGGAAGCATGCAGCTACCGTGTGTCCAATACGTAGGCGGCACAGTACGACGTCCATTCGGCGATCGTTGTTAGTTGACGAATGCCACTGTCAAACGGTTTCTTTGATTGATCATAGTTTATTATTTTTCTGCTCCAGCCACTGGGACTGCCATAGCTCGTTTATAGGTTCGTCCATCCTATGCTATGGGGCTTAGAACACAATTAATGCATGCGTAGGCTCAACCTACTCAAGCACCTGACGACATTGTCGTGGGGCGCCAACCAGCCAACGCTTCTATACCTCTATTAAACTCTTGCACGCTCCAGACTAGACTATGGCTGTGTCGTTATCAGTCCGCAAGGACTAAAATCCTAAGACAATTGGACGCTGTGCGCAACGCAGCATTAAGGCTATGTACCGGAGTCTTCCGCACATTAACCATTCCAAGTCTTCTCGCTGAGAGCGGCGAGCCCTGCCTATAGCAGCGCAGGGCGCAACTTACCTATCAGTACTTAGCCCGCCTAGAGCAAGTCCCTCGATTCCCAGCCTGGGACAGTTTGTGCCGAGACCGGGCAGAGGGAGCAGATTTTCCGTACACACTTCCCTCCTACAGTGACTATGAAGCCCTCTGCTTCATAGCGGGAATCGAGCCATTCAAGGTGGTCCGGGTCCTGTTTCGAGACAAATCAACCTGGCGCATACCAGTTTCAACTTGTTGCCCCGGCACGCAATACCCAAAAAAGAAAGACTCACATCCCCTCTTATTAAAAACTCTCTTCACGGAGCACGTGAGGGACCAACATGGTAACTCTGTCCACATCTATGCCGATGGCTCTAAGACGGGAGACAGAGTTGGATGCGCAACCACAACGACTGATTAACTAGAGCAAGCCGGCTATTACCGGAGACCTCGACTTTCACCGCCGAGCTGTTCGTCGTGCTCGCAGCGTTGCTCCTCATTGGAGACAGCGATGAAAAGAACTGTACAATATTCTTCAACTCATTGAGTGTAGTACAAGCCATCCGAGCATTCGACAGCATTCACCCCGTCATCAACCGGATAGTAAATACGATACAACAATTACAAAAGGATGGAAAGTCAGTGTGTATTTGTTGGGTGCCTGGTCATGTTGACGCCCCGAGCAGTGAGCTCGCCGACGAGGAGTCGAGGCAGGTGGCCCTGTCGGATCTGCCCACGGCAAACCGTACAGTCCCCTGCCGAGACTATTACCCAATAATCAAACGAAATCTGCACGAGCTATGGCAGTTAGTTATAATAATAATAATTAGCTATTATTAAGAACACAATGGGTTCACAAAATATGCTTACAAGCTTACAAGTACAAACAAGGTAGCCAAAATTCAACCTAGTAATTAGGCCCAGTCACCAATATTGGTGGCCACGTACAATGAGAATAANCGTCGGCGAGCTCATTGCCCGCGACGTCAACATGACCAGGCACCCAACATATACACACTGACTTTCCGTCCTCTTGTAGTTGTTGTATCTTATTTACTATTCGGGTGATGACAGGGTAGATACTGTCGTACGCTCGGATGGCTTGTACTACACTCAAGGAGTCGAAGAATATTGTGAAGTTCCTTTCATCGCTGTTTCCAATGAGAAGCAACGCCGTGCGCACGCCAAACAACTCGGCGGTGAAAGTCGAGGTCTCCGGTAATAGCCGGCATGCTCTAATTTCACCAGTCGTAGTGGCTGCGCATCCAACTCTGGCTCCCGTCTTAGAGCCATCAGTATAGATGTGGACAGAGTCACCGTGTTGGTCTCTCACGTGTTCCGTGAAGAGTGTTTTTAGTAAGAGGGGGTGTGAGTCTTTCTTTTTTGGGTATTGCGTGCCTGGGCAAAAGTTGAAACTTGTATGCGCCAGGTTGGTTTGTCTCTGAACAGGACCCGGACCACCTTGAATGGCTCGATTTCCGCTATGAAGGCGAGGGCTTCATAGCGGAAATCGAGCCATTCAAGGTGGCCGGGGTCCTGTTCAGAGACAAATCAACCCGGCGCATACCAGTTTCAACTTTTTGCCCCGGCACGCAATACCCAAAGAAAGAAAGACTCCCATCCCCTCTTATTAAAAACTCTCTTCACGGTGCACGTGAGGGACCAACATGGTGACACCTGTCCACATCTATACCGATGGCTCTAAGACGGGAGACCGAGTTGGATGCGCAGCCACTACGACTGATGAAACTAGAGCCTGCCGGCTATTATCGGAGACCTCGACTTTCACTGCCGAGCTGTTCGCGTGCGCGCAGCGTTGCTCCTCATTGGAGATAGAGATGAAAGGAACCTTACAATATTCTCCGACTCATTGAGTGTAGTACAAGCCATCCGAGCATACGACAGCATCCACCCCGTCATCAACCGAATAGTAAGTACGATACAACAATTACGAGAGGATGGAAAATCAGAGTGTATTTGTTGGGAGCCTGGTCATGTTGACGTCGCGAGCAATGAGCTCGTTGACGAGGAGTCGAGGCAGGTGGCCCTGTCGGATCTGCCCACGGCAAACCGTGCAGTCCCCTGCCGAGACTATTACCCACTCATCAAACGAAATCTGCGCGAGCTATGGCAGTTAGTTATAGTTAGGAAGTTTAAGCCTCCGTTTCCGAGCAGATCGATATCACAGACGAAAAAGCAAGGGACGTATAGTATGCCAAGAGAAACGGGGAACCCATATGCGAAGGTGTTCCCACACAGGATTAACGCGCATGGTAACAACAAGTCGGGAAAACAGAGGAAGAACAGAAGAAACTATGAGCAAGTAGGAGTATGAAATAGGGAAGGAAGCAAAGTGGGCACGAAAGAGAGACGTCCCGAAGGCCTAGCTAATGGCTGAGGTAACCTACAGGGGCCCCCTGGTGTTGTCTGGCCCCATAGCTTAGGATGGACGAACCTAAATGAGCTATGGCAGTCCCAGTGGCTGGAGCAGAGAAATAATAAACTATGATCAATCAAAGAAATCGTTCGACAGTGGTACTTGTCAACTAGCGACGATAGCCGAATGGACGTCGTACTGCGCCGCTTACGTATTGGGCACACGAGACTTCGACTATCTATGGATGAGGCGTCCGCAACTCTATTGCGATGACTGTGTTGTATCACTTGGCACACACTATATTGCACGTGATGGCCGAGTGTAACACCTTCTCCGACGAGCAGAGGGAATGCTATCCGGACTTGCATGGTTGGGGTGTCGACTCCATTCTCCGAGGAATGCTTCCTGAGGGACCTCGCGGCTAATTTAATAGAAATGCCCTCAAGACTTTTCTTACCAGATGTAACCTCTATCACAAACTGTGATGAATCCATTACGATAAATACTATCGTCAACTACGGCTCTGCCCGTTCCTTTATGAATCACATGTACTCAATGTAAAAGTTAATAATGATAATAATGTTCTCCTTACAACTACTTTATAATATAAAATGAGACAAATTACGCACTTTAGCGGCGCACGAGTCTGCGATTGAACACAGGAATAGTTCGGCGCGATACATGCAATGGGCCACTGAAGTGCTGCTAAAAACTTCTACTACTACTACTGGAAGTCTCAAGGGTAACCTGTTTATTGAGAGTCTCTGTCTGAAACTCAGCTCAGCAGTTCGAAGCCAGCACACCTGCGCGAACAAGTCAAGCCTCGACGGCTTAATTTTGGCGCCCAATTGAACACGCTCCAACTTTATATGTACTAACCATCCTACGCGATATTAAACTAATTAAAGCCATTTCTTACTTCTGCAGGCTGCAGCCGCGCATCTCCAGCCTGCGCAGGAGTGTGGCGGAGCTGGAGGAGCGACTCACGTCCCTAGAGCACAATGTTGAGTCTGCCCACATTCTCAGCACTCCTACTCAGCGCTGCCAGGTGACTATTGCCATTATCTTAATGCTAAATTTGAATCACGCGTAGGGTCGGAATTATGAGAGACAACGTGCTGACAACCTCCACAGCTACTTGACATTGTCAATTCAGCTCCAGATAACGTTGTTAGCAAGTTGTATCACAACGTGCTGGGTACGTCGCATCATAACGTCGTAAGACGTGTCCAGCACATTGTATCACAAGGTGCCCAGCACGTTGTGGTAAGACGTGCTAAAACGTTATCTGGAGTCCACAGATCAACGTGCTTAGCACATTGAGCCACTGCTCATAACGCTGCTTCTACGGCGTGTGTTAGCTGGGCTAGCCTTCTCTACCAAGACACATCCCTCTTTTGGAAAGAAACGTACCTGTACATAAAAATGTGTACAAGTAGAAGTTTTTACTAGCGCTTCATA
>LQNS02278087.1:11269116-11279650 GCA_001587735.2 Parhyale hawaiensis
AGCTGGGTTTACTCCCTCTCCAGGGGCTCCTGCCACCTCCCTAGCTTCGCTGTCAGCCCTCTCGTTTCCGGCAACTCCCACATGACCGGGAACCCAGCAGATCTGTAGCTGCTTCGCCCCTTCAGTTGGGGTCGTCAGCCTTCCGAGGATATCGCACACCACAGGGTGGTTGCTGTTATAGTTCTGCAGCACCTCCAATGTGCTCTGGGAGTCGGTCAATATAACAAAATTGTTATGATATATCATCTCGACAATGTCTAATGCTTCGAGAAAACCGTAGAGCTCCGCCGAGTAAGCCGATGTCCCAGGTCGCAGCTTCCTGCGGAGCACCACATCACCAGACACCGCAGCACAGATCACTGATTCTCCCATCCTAGAGCCGTCAGTGTATATCTTCCTGCAGTCCGCGTGTTTTTCCAGTACATGATTCAGGAACACTCGCCTTGCGTAGGTTTCTGTCACCAATGATTTATTGGGTAACTCGCATCCGCGGTAAAAGGTCTATATGGGAACATGCCACGTTGGGGTGTTCTCTACTACTGCAGGCAGTAGTCATTGGTATGAAGTCCATAATTTATGTTGCAGGAGTTCTGCAAGTCGGTCACCTAGATCGGTGGCCCACCTCGCGAGAGAGAAAGGAAATATAGAGAACGACTAACTCTACAAAACTAACCTCAGCGTGAACTGCGGCCAGATGCTACATCCCCTGCGAAGAAGGCACTCGGAACCCTTGGGTGCGTGATCCCCAAATATCTTGTGATAGGGAAAGGGCCCGCCAGAATATGCCCTGAGGGCAGCCATGGCTACACCTTGACGGCTATGAGGACCTTCAGCGTAAGTTGCTCCGAGGCCCCTAGGTAAAATCCAGTCCCGAATAGCGGGCGCGTCACGTTTTCTCTTCCGTGACCTTCTTGAGCAGCCAGTCACTAGTCCTTACAGAAGGGCAATAAGATGACACCAGAGCTACGTTATACGTTGTTATATTTGACACAAACACCGCTACACTCAAGTGAGGCTTGCTAAGAACACAGTACAGTGGTGACGCAGCCCAGAAGTCGCACGTGCAATGCTGTCAGCAACAGGCGAGACGTCTGCGGGGTCGCGCTTAGGTTGCCCCTCACGGTGGCAGTGGTACCTACCGCCGCCCACACAAATAATAGTGTCTTAACCCGAGCGAGGCACCACAGCCTGATACAGATAAAGTTAAGCAACAAATTTTATAGGTATGTTAGTTTATGCCTCCCTACACAGTACAGTCCTATTTCAATAGAGGAAAGAAGGAACACGTGGAATATATATACGTTAAGACAGGCGAGCAACCCATGCATGGAGGTCCACCGCGAAAGGATACAAGTCGTAAAAGAACAGATCAAAGATAGTCAGTAGAAGTAGGGGAAAAAGGAAGGCCGTGTAACGCTCCTCATGACCAACGAGCACAAGAGACGACGTCAAGCTCAGTGTACAATTTCTAGCTGTGCAGAGGGCAAACGGCGGCTTGGATTCAGTCCCCCCCAGGCACAGTGAGGAGTCGCAAAAATAGGGAAAATATCATGGGATACGAAGTGTGTCGCGAAAAATTAGGAAGAGCTGATCTGAAAGTTAAAAAGTAAAAACAACGAAAGGGTGGTAGAGTATGAAAGAAGTAAAAAAAGAAACACATAATGAAAAATCGGAAACGCCCAAGTAGAGCGAAGCGCTCCCCGTGCCATACAATAGAGGAGCAAATTGGAAATTTTCAGAAAGTAGACTGTTCACCAGCGACACGTCACGTCATTGGCCCCATTACTCTACGCGCTAGCCTTTGTCTGTAGACCGACCAAAAGACGCACAGACTCCACAGCCCAGTACCCGTCGGGTCCCCGACGAAGGTCGACCAAACAAGCGAGTGATATAATTATTTGGATGCAGGGCGTACTTAAGTTACATTGCTACAACTTTAGAAGTCTTATAATCCAAGCAGTTAGTACAATGCTATTACTATTTCTAAATTTGTCACGATCACTGACGCTTGAGACGCATTACAATAGTGTCTCTTTCGCGATAATTAAGTTTCGTTAAGGTACTCGTATGAGGGTAGTTTATATCTAATAAATGAATGGATGCTTACAAAATTAGTCAATAGTCTTGAAAGAAAGAACATACTTTTCAAACCCGTACATAGGTTAAGGTCACTCATTGGACAGATCAAAATTTCGTGCAGTGGTGTCGCATACACATTGTAGAGCATCAATCTACAGATAAGCATAGCAATAAGGCAAAAGATGTACATGGATGAGAAAAGTACAATTTCGGCTCTATATTATACATATTATTATATTAAGGGTTTTCCCCCCGTAGTCGATGGGTGCACGATACAACGGCGATCCATTTTCAGAAAAAAGAACTTCTTACCGAGATCAAGTGAATTTAGTTTAAGTTTCGCTCTCTTTTAGGATTCATAATAGGGGCTAGTATAGTGTCGTTCATATAGTGGTTACGTATCGTTTTGGTGGTTCTATATTTGTTTTCATTGGGATTCTTAGTATCTTGCCATATAATTTATTAAAATCATGTCGGAAACGAAGAAGTGTAATGGGTCTTGAAATGAAGTTTTATTATCAATAAGGATATTTTTCAACGTGGCAGGCACTCCGAAGGGTGCCTGCCTTTGAGCGACCAAGTGAGGGCATATAGAGAGGATAAGCTCAATGGATGGGGGTACTGCAATAATGGCATATGGGTGGGTCGCCCCGTGTGAGCAAGTATCTATGAGAGAGGGGTGTGTCCAGCACGTAGTCTGGCTAAGCATACTTCCCATAATCTATTGAAATTTGAGGAGTCAGGGAAAGGTTTGGTCAGCGGTTTAATTTTATACATGTAGCAGCAAGACACGGCGGGGTAAGAGAAGGTCAGGCCGACGTATTTGTGTCGAAATTTCAACACACAAGTTAGCCAATAGGTCACGACATGTCAAGAAAGTTGAAAATTGGACTTGTGGGTCTCTCGTCTGGATGCTCGACAAAGTAGTCCAGTACAAAAAACATGTTTAGAAGCATTATTATTATATTTCAGCTTAACCACCGCAGCCGCAGCTCAGGCGATTCAACAGCGAATTTCCTTGTCATATTATTTGTTTGTGATGGACTATTCAAGTCCTAAGGTTGTTCTATTTGAGACGAAACGAATTTTTCATATTCACTGGATTTTTATTTGCTTACTTTAATTACTTTATTACGCAAATTAAACTAGTACAAAATTTAGTCGAAGTTTTGAAAAACCTCTAAGAAATATGAAACCTGGATGTCCTCTATTCCAACGAATAAGAATCTATTAATGTAGTCAACCTCAGTTAAGAAGGTATACAGTGCACCATGATGAGCAGTAAAAGTATCGCCTAATATGGAGCTGAGGGTATGTGGCCCGCCAGAGAAATACCGAGTTATACTCTCCCCAATAGATGGGGCACTCCACAATAATATGATCTACAGTGTGTTGAGAAGCAAGAAGGGGACTTCTGGGTTACTCGATGAACAGGCCTGATAAAATAATTCCACACCAGTTCAGGATAACTCGACAGTAGGAAGCGCGAACCGGTCTTGTGGCGAGAGACAGAACAGGACGCAAACTCACAACAGCTCCAGAGAAACGGTTCTTTTGTGCAACACATGTCTTCTGCAGCACCTCATATCTCTGTATTACTCGACTCATCTGGTGCCACGAAGCACACACCCACAGGCCGCAGCGGCTTGCGCTAACAATACAGGAAAGTTAAAAATAACTGAACAAGAAGCTATACACTTTGTGAGGTCACAAAGTATAACTATACTTATACGCATTATAATAAATATAGACAAATTTCTTACACAAATCCAATATCAAAGATTAGGAAATAATATTTCTCTCGCTCTCCAGTTCAACAGAGCGAATGACAAACGTACACTTCTGCACAAGCAGACACGGGTCATCCCTAACACAGACACTTCTATGCTAGTGGATGTAAAAAGTTTTTATTCGAAAACACAAACGACACTAACAAATTTAAAGGCAGGTTGTTATTACAACAGAGGTAAAACAGGTTTAGCGAAGACTTGTGAGGGGAAAATTCTATTCTGAGCAACAATTTCACTCGCGATTTTACCAAACAGCAGAAGTTAACTCCACAAGTAGAATCATGGCCAGATGCAACGAACCTCTCCGTGGGCCGGCATGAATGACAACCTGATCAGTTAAGGCCAGATGCAACGAAAATCTCCACGAGTCCATAATTGAAAAAAGAAAAAAAAAAAATTGGAGTATAGAATTAAAAAAAAAAACTTCACGGTTGCCAGGGCCCATGGATCTATTTATTCAACATATACTCACAAAACTAGGAGGAATTTCAGCTGCGCAGTCTCGACAAAGCAAAACAGACCAAAGTATGGGAAAGCATACTAACAACCGAGATTCTTCACCAAGTGCCTCGTAAACAATCTCTTCAGCAGTGATATTTCCAGACGGCCATAATATTATATAACAGTTAACACCGTGTCGATTATGAGGAGAATAAGATATAGACTGTCAGGGAGACACTATGACACATGGACACGAGTAAGGTATTTATCAACATAGATAACTCGCAATATGACAGGACTCGATAACATATACGGTAGCTGTTAACACTGTTCCCATTAACTACTGGAGAATATATGAGCGTTGTACGGGAGATGGATGGGTAAGGGGTTTTATCAACACAGCTAACTGGCAAGACGGCATGGAAGCACACATCGACAGGAACCGACCACTAGCACACCACATAAGCAAGAAAGAAAACATGAAACACAAGAAGCGGGTTTGTTCAAAATGGCAGGAGTGATGAGAAGTAGGGAGATTGCAGTACTGTATAACGAATTCAACAAACACGGATATTCGAAAGTCAACGAATAGGTCCTCACGATGAAGACACAATGGCCGTATCGATATACATGACTGACGCAATTTAAGAACAATTCCTTCATTGCGAGGTCAACAACTTGGCAGGATGGCTGTCAGCGACACTGTAATATCAGGACTTTCAAATCAGTAAATGGTTTGCCTCGTCGATGAAACTGCATTTATTTTGGAGCGAAATCTAATCTATTACGGAAGATTGAACACTCGCTTCTCACAGTTTGAAGTCTAGCGAACACGTACGGTGGTGGCCTATAAGCAACAGAGCAACAATACCAACCGTTGCGCAATCACCTACTACTGCGCTGCAACAATTAACACGCCACATGGTAACCGAATTAATTCCTACATAAAAACAGGAATGATAGCAAGAGATGAACAAGTCTTGGAGCTAGTTTTATTACTCTACAGGCATTGGAAGCATTATTTTGGATGCTATTGACGCGTAATAAACTGCCTAAACAGCACTTCTACTGAAATTCGCCACAGAAGACTAAGGGAAGCAATACGCCACTGTCACAAAGAGACGTACGACACCTGTTACAAAGCGTTTCTGGAGACGTAAAGAGGCAAGCCCGTGTTTCGCATTACAAAGGAAGTTTCTCGATGACACCAACAGCAATAAACGATACACAGAAGTTTAATAGGCTATAGTTTACTGCAGTAATTATACATTTGGGGTCTTATTATCTAAGCGAGGAGGAGTAAATATGTCCTGTACCATAATGCGGAAGTCCCTTGAGCCTGGAGACATGCCAGACGTTGGGACCAGCAGTCAATAACTTCTTCCTTCGCGAGCTTCTCAAGGCTTGGACGAATCCTCCTTCTTTGTGCCCTGGGTCGCAGCAACTAAAATGGAGAGGAAAACGGTGATAGACAACTAGAGAGGAAGCAGTTAACAGAGATAGGATTTAATGCTCGAGATATGGACGAACGAGAGGCTTCATTTCATAGGGCGATTAAAATATAAGTAAGGTAGAGCTAATACAGCTTAATAAACGATACGAACTGAGCCACGTACGGACCAAATGGTCAATTCCCAGAACAGAGGCGAAGCCAAGGTCGTGGCCCTCTCTGGGCCACTGCCATCACACGCCAAGCATGCACATTGAAAACAATTTGCAGGAACTTCAAATAAAGACGCTGAAAGACATAGCAGAGAACTTGACAACTGCCAGTAATGCTCATATTCTATACTACCAAAGTGCGAGAGCTGCTGATGCCCGTGCTGGTGACACGTCTTTCCCCTAGAATCCACCCATATTCGCGTCGGAGGCCGGCCTATAGCACTTGGCTCTTGCACCAGAGTAAACTCCACACACGTTGAGGGTATCACATACAATATAATTTTAGGACAGGTTCATGTACACAATACAGAATATGTATACTGTATATAGTTCGGCAAAGCTTGCAGTTCGGAGATACCGGAAGCTTGGTCGGAGATTTTGCATGCATGGAGTCAGAAGAAAATGATTAGCTGGCCTTAGTATTTTTTATTATTATATCGAGTAGTTTAAGCCTCCGTTTTCACAACAAAGGCGATTTCACAGATGAAGGAAGAAGAGACATACGGTGCGTACATAAAAACGTGGAACCAATGCACGAGAGTGTTCCCAGTTCCCCTGGGCACAGCAAGTCGAGGAAAGAGAGAAAGAACAGAAGTAACATCGGTAAGGGTATGAAAGCGGAAGGAAGCGAAGTGAGCACGAAGGAAAGACGTTCCAAAGGCCTAGTTAAGGCCCAGGAAACCAAAAGGTTTCCCCTGGGGTCGCTGGTCTCCGTAAGATAGGATGGATGGACGAACCTAAGTAACCTAATCCTATGGTCTATGGCCATCCTATTGATACTGACGGGAGCTTGCTTTAGTTGAGTTCTAAGTTCACTAAAGAATCACAATCGGAATCCTAGGATACTGAGAGGAGTAGGACATACGAAAGTCCTACGAGGAGGAGTCAATCTTTCTATGTACCTTCCCATTCCAGAACTCTAGTCTTACTGCCTGCAGTTTAATATGTAACATTTACAATATAATAAAGATCGATGTGCATTTATCTGTTTATCCATTTTCTGTTACGCTTTAACAAAACAGATAGGCGGAAATTGGCCCAGGTTGGAGGCTCTGGTCGTCCTGTTCCATTGAAAATTGATAGGTAGAAAATAGGCCAGGTTGCAGATGATGGCAAACGTATCTTAATCAGAGAACGTTGAAACTATAATAATGAAGATATCTTTAGCGTCTCTAGTGCTGTCACGAAATCTGATTCGTAAGAGTATAGCCTTCTGAATACATCGAATCTATGGTAACATATAGAGCGACCTTTCATTTGAATACACTTCTATTGCATTGCCGCAGTTGATATCAAAACACTGAAGATATCTGAAGCTTCCATTAGCGCTCTCATGCATCTTGATTCGTAGTTTCTTCCCACAAATGACTTCGTTGCATCAGCTATTCTGCCAACTTTGATGCAGTTGTCGATGAAACAGCTCTGAATAACAAAAAAATTACTGGACAAATAAGGCATCCTAGAGTACCAATCTAAGATCCCAAATCGACTCAATTATTTTCAGTTTTGTGGAACAGCTTATAAAAGTAATCAACTTTTTCCATGTCAGTGAAAGAAAATAGGAGTATCGATGCTCAGTAGGCTAATTGTATGAAGGAAAACAAGATCAATAGAAATTCTTCGCTGTCATTTCTAACAGCGAGGGCCCTCTAGTCTAAAGATTGATACGCTTGTACCTACCTACCCACCTTTTGTGTCACGCTCTTCATCACAAATAGATACAAGAAAATTCGAGCTTTATTGAGTTCGGGAAGCTGGCGTATCTGTGATACGGCTGGTGACTAATCTCTCGGCCACAGTCTTTTTACTTGTTTATACGCCCAAATTTTTTAAGAATATAGCTTTGGGAACCTGTATCGTGGTGTGCTGCTAAAGGAACTATACGGGTCCAGTTAGACAGAGCAACTTATAAATATATTCCATGTGTCCACTTAGCCAAAGGCAGCTTCAGCAATTATTATCAGCAAAAAGGCTGGTTGTATAAGATATCATACATCGAATCTCGGTGTTGTTTGTGATGTTGATGGGGAATTGCCATGGTACAATGCGAAGGTTTCACTGATCTGTCTGAAGCGCCTTAAGCCAGACAGTGAGTTTCATGGGTGCTACTAGCTTATATAAATATTTCACGGGTCCAATGATACGCGGAAGTCAGCAGTCATGAGCAGCTGGGCAAGGTCTTTTTAATAATTTTTATGCCCCTAAGTTTTTCTGAATGAACGAGTTGGGACCTGGAAAATTTCCATGTGGGGGTGGGCACTAAAAGTGCTAGCAAAATTCAAGGAGGGGGGGGGGGCAGCGAGACACAAAAGCTAAGCCCTAAGCAGTCGATTTTTTCAAGGCCTTATTTCCAGTGAAGGATGCGTGTAACTTTTTAGGGAGGGAGTGTGTCCCCCACGATCCTCCCCTGGCTACTCCACTCCAGGGAATTATGGACATTATTATCAACCAAGAGGATGGACTTAATATATCACATATCGAGTCCCTGTGTTGAAGAATAAGTGTGGTGTTACCATGCTAAAATATGAACGTTTCACGTGTCTGTCTGAAAGGCCTTGCAAACCCGTGAAAGTTTCACGGGTCCAGCTAGTCATTATACTTCTGCTTGTTCCTCCTACATATGTTCCTTCCTTACTTAGTTCGACCGTTACGCTTTCACTATTAGACAGGGTAAAATTACGGTATACTGGATACCACCTCGGGAGAGACGAGCACAAACTTTGCACACTTTCAAGCTGGAACTGCTCTCTTGACGGTTTGGGCTTGGAACATTTAGCGCGCTGTGTAATTTTTGCGCTTCGTATGCACTTTACGGCTCGTGGGGGCAGTGTTTTTATTCTGTTGAATTTACAATGGTTCCTTCAATATTAGATAGAATAAAATTAGGATGATACGAGTCCGAGATATCACTGAAGCATAGTGCTTTTGTTATGTGGAATTTCCGCAGGTTCCAGCTAATTATATATTTAACATCGTTATTGATACAAGGAATGTGTATAACATGGATATCAATGTGCTAAAATTATTCTAGAAGAAACACGGTGCACACAGTAAAAAGTATGGTGCAAAGAGTTAAGTGTTGTGCACTACGTATCCCGGAGGATCGACAACAGTCCTAGGTGCAGGATGCGGGTGATATTTGAGGAATAGGCTTAAACGTCACGAAACATCTGGAAATTAATAAGTGTGGCCAGTAAGCAGCATTCTGCTTCTGCTTCCAGAATACTTGCCGACATTCATACTCCTTTACGCAGTTCTGCGTACTTACCATAACATCAATTTTTTTTCTAGCAACAAGTGCGTTTCTTGCCTCTAAAAATGTCAGAGAAAAATATGCAAATACTGCCAGTAGCTACTTTTCGAAGCTAACGCTCAGCCGTAGAGAAGAGTTCCTGGGTCAATCACGGTGTCTAGCGATCAGGACTTTTGAAATTCCCCGAGTTTTCTAGGTTTATGCTGAAATTTTCCTCAGTGTCAGATTGTCCATTCTCCTCTCAAATAATGTGATTGCCAATGGGTTATAGGCGTAATGGGACTGAAACCATTACTAATCACCCGTTCTTTTTCTTTCATCAAATTTTCAGCAGGCCTTTTGAGATCTAGCCCATGGAACATCCAGTCCAGTCCTCCCCCAAATTGATGGAGTACCTTGTGCAGTCCAGCCCCAGGCAGTAAACTGCCCGAACTCCTAAGCCACCACCACTTAACTCAGCACGTTAATGAACCTTCAAGATACGGTAACATTCTAGATCTGGTAGGTATTCTCCACAGTCGTCCACCTTTCTGGTACTGTAGAACAAATAAACCTCATACCTATAGCTCAGGCACTAGGGGAAAGCTACACTCATACAGATAACCCCACAAAATGAACACCATCCCCTGCTCTGCAGAAACTCCTTGAGTATTTTGATTTCTGGCCCTTTTTTCCTTGTTCTCCAGACTGCTAGACACCCTGGTCAATACATCAAGTAAGTATGTTTTACGGGCAATAACCAGCACTTTCAATGAGCAATAAGCCTGGTCTACGAGCAATAATAAACAATTGCTATGAGAAAAAAAACCTGTTACCTCAAATGTCACCAGCTTGGCAAGCGCAATAAGATGATTGTATATAAGTACATAGTGAACACCATGCAAAAATTAACAAAGTGAATACCCTTAAAAAGTATAGCACTGGAGTGTGTGTACACAAAATATGCGATCGAAGACTGCGCAGAAGTCCATAAAAATATGATCCTCCAAAAATTATGGAAGGCAGAAAACACACGAGTTAACCCTATACTAACCACGGTCATCCCAAAGGAACGTTTTAAATGATGTTCCTCAGAGAGACAGACAACTTAGTTGGTCCTTTCCAATCGGAAATTTATAGAGTTATTGGCTGCCTTCGAGTAGATAGTGAGTGGTATCGGCAAACATCGGATAAATGCCTACAAATCTCCGACTGGGTTATGGGGTTAAGACTGAATGAAAATAGCACAAGCAACAAATGTGTACAGCTAACGTTGTGAGAACGGTGCACAGCGTAGCTATCAAAAGGAAGACTGTGCAATAAAAACATA
>LQNS02278087.1:11306516-11318088 GCA_001587735.2 Parhyale hawaiensis
TCCGACTGGGTTATGGGGTTAAGACTGAATGAAAATAGCACAAGCAACAAATGTGTACAGCTAACGTTGTGAGAACGGTGCACAGCGTAGCTATCAAAAGGAAGACTGTGCAATAAAAACATAGTACGTAGCTAACTGTGAAAATTACGGAAGTGACAACTGTGCTCAAAGTACCGAAGTAAAAGTGTGCAGAAGTCACAGAAGGGACTGTGCAAAAGAGTGAGTTGTGCATTATTGTTGCATTCAGTTGGGCTACCTTCACAGTATCACTGTAGCACGGAGTAAGGCCTATGTTCAATCAGCGCTACGAAAGCGTACGGCAAAAAAGGCAGACAACAACAAACTACTGCACAGCCACACGATTAAATAACAAGAACATGAGACACAAAAATATTATGTGGTTACTTATGAACTGCGGGCTGCATGGAAGAGAATAAAAAACAGAGCGGTTAGTGATAGGAGTACCTGCAATAGCATTCAATCCTCATGAGGTTCATGTATAAAGACAGCAAGCTAGGGTGTAAGAGTATAAAGGAAGAAACATGCTAATAAATCAGACATGGATAATACGCAATAATACAATCGAAATACAATGATGAATATAAAACAAATTGTCATACATAAAAAATTTAGATAACAACAAAAAACGAAAATAATTTCTCACGGATAGAAACAAGTGCGCACACGAATGGACAAAGAAATGCAGTGTTTGGTTTAATTAATAACCGTCGTAAAGCTTGGAAGTAGAAGTGCATCATGCAACTGTAGGTGTACACCAGTATGATGCTTTTATCCAACTTAATATATTGCGGGTGCAAATAATAATGCGTGAACTACAGGGGTACCAGGTCATTCAAATTAGAAGAGAAAACAAGGGTGGGGACATGTATGCCAAAATAACAACAAAATATATACAACTTATATATAAGTAATAAAAAAAACACTGGGAGATGACGCACAGAATACGACTCACAAGGAAACAGCAATTTAAGAAAGAAGAGTAAGAACGCAGCAAAGACCGTCAGAATGGTAAGAAAAAAAAAGTAAAATGTGCACGAAAACAAAGTGTCCCAAAAGCCAAGTTTAGCATGCGATGCGCTAACATAGGCTGGCCGAACTTCCGGCGTCATGACGCATCCCATGCCTCCAAAGTAGCCATCTTTTGAACAGACAATACTAGCAAGCCCAAATAAAAAAAAAAGACATAAAACGTAGGAGCGCCAAAAGAACATCTTGGAACATGCAAATGGAGGACTGAGCAGCAGGCAACAATATGCGGATACGTAATAAAAAATAATTTGAAATTTAAGTAGAAGAAAAGCACCATCAGACGCAGTATCTATATCACCCTCTTCAACACCTTCATCCTCATTCTTGTAGTGTGCTGCAAAAAGGAATAATAAACTAGTGAATTGTTGATGATGGTACACAACCATTTCCCGGCGGTTTTGGCTTTTCTGGAAGCTCGACTTGCCTTTCACTTTCTGGAAGTGTGAAAGTGCAGCTCTGAACTCCTTTAGGAACTGAACTAACCCCAATACACTACGCAGGTAATACTACCCCTGTCAAACACCTCGTATTCCTGCAACTGTTGACTCTTTTCACCAGTCCCATCATAATTTGTAGCAAATACCACTATAGTAACACATCTTCATATTTCTGCAGCATTTGATTCCCATTACAAGGGTACACAATTCCTACAATCACTCCCTGTAAGCAATGCTCTAGCTATGATCAATCTCCCAACTACAGTATGTAGATGGAATCCAAAGATACTGTATTTGTAGCGACACTTCGGACACATGACAGCAGGGTTACGGAGTCGGATGGTTCAAGGTCAGACTCCAGCTCCAACTCCAGAATTTCCGACTGGACTCCTCCAGAATTTCCGACTCCGACGCCTGGTCCTTGAGATTTTCCGACTTCCGACTCCTTGATCCAACTAGTCGTTACGCTAATGTAAACATTTAGCTAAATATGTCCAAAACTTTTTTGTCAATATATACACACATATTAAGCTAAAGATAGTATTTTGTACATTTATAATGATATTTTGCAAAATTAGCACCATTTGGGATATTAAATTTTCATATATTTAATTATTTATAATTCAGTAATAACTATAATGAATAAACTATATTTTTTGACTAGCCTAATTTTTTTGTAAGGAGAAGATTTCTATTCTGCTTATTTCATATCATGGTGCAGAAATTAGGCTATCAGACTGTGTCAAGTAATTAAACATGGGCACACTGTATAGCTAATAGTTTTCGAAAAGTTTTTAAAAATTTTACTAGTTCCCCCCCCAAAAAAAAAAAAAATTAACTTACTGTAACTCCAAAAGAATAAAATGTAGATCTTAAGTCTTAAAAAATTTAAAGTTCCACCTATAAGTTTCATTTGAACATTTCCTTGGTGATAGTCAATGAGAATAGAGTGGAATTTATATTATCTTGAATACTGTAGGTATTTTTATTTACTTATCTGTCCAATTGTTTTTCAGTTAATTTGTAAAATAATTTAGGCCTATGTGATATAAGTGGCATGTTCAATTCAATTACCAAACAATAGAATAAAAAAATAATACTGTCAGTAAACCATAACAATACAGTCCATTGATATAATATAGAAATATAAAATAACAATGAAATCTAATTAATACAGCAGCTCAAGTTTCAGAATTATCACATTTGTACCTCAAATGGATTCCGTCACCATTTGCACCACTTGGGACTGAAATTATACAATTTGTTCATGAAAGATAAGACGTTAGGGTTTGTCAGCATTAGGCATTAGACAATCTAGGTACTCCATTATCAATGACAAACCCAAAGAGCTGAAAACAAACTAGGTCCACAATCACAAAATTTATTCTTATTTTTTAATTTAAAAACTGAAAATTCTCAATTAATTTGAAAATAGGGAATTTTTTTAAATGGGGTTCTGAAGTCGGGCTAAAAATACAGACTCCGACTCCTAGAGCATGTGAGATTCCGACTTCTAGAGCAAGTGAGATTCCGACTCCGGCTCCAATTTCCCTCCAAATCCTCTGACTCCAGCTCCGACACCCTGCTTGACAGCATATCAATGTGTACAGAGTTGCTATGTGGGAAACGGGAAGCCGATCCTACCGACAGTGGGTGTTTTCTAGCTATCACGGAAGACCGCCAAACAAAATTTTTGACATCGCCCACAGGAAAATAAATACAAAAAATGAACGCCAAGAGAAGCCTAGCAACTTTGATATATCAGCGTTGATAACTAAATAACCAACCTCAATCGGATTTTTATTTCGCGATTGAGCTGAAAACAATAAGACACACCTACACATAGACAATGCAGAAGTATTATTTCAAGCAAGGATTACCAAAGCAAGAGGTGGTTACCTACGATGAGCAAGCGCTCAGTATAGCTAAAGAAAAACAGTGTTGTGTAAATGGAGTTCGGAAGGCATCTTTACAAAGGAGTTACGTTACAGTCTAGAGTTTTAAGGTATTTTTTACTCCAAGCTAAATTAGAATGTTTCCTGCAGGAAGGTTTACAGGGGAATTAAATGTCCTGAGTAACTTTATATGACCGTTTAGAACATAATTACATATTGTAAAAGGAAGCACGTCAACACTCGAAACAATCACGAGGCACACACCAAAGGGACAAGACTACAGCATGGCACAAAACAACAGAGGTAGCTACGTAACGAACAACAATTAGGAAATAATTACAGTACAATACAAGCACTTACCAATAATGATGATCAGTAAGATAATAACCACCACTGCTATGATGATCATCATCTGCGCAAAAATTTGAAAAATTAGAATGCATTTAAAGTTACAGTTAATTCGTCCATTAACTACGTCAAGTGTAAGTAGTGTGTGTATCAGCGCATTATTATGTTCTTAGCTTAAGCCTCCCTACCGACAGAATACACTGTGATCCAAAGAGAGGAAGAAAGGACATAAAGAATGCTGAGAGAAACGTGGAACCCATGCACGAGTCGCTGCGTATGGGAACAGCAAGTCGGGAAAGAAGAGGAACAACAGAACAAAGCATTACCACCAAGAGTATGAAGATGGAAAGAAGTAAAGTGGGCACGAAAGACAGACGACCCGAAGGCCTAACTAATGGCGTATCAGAGCACTGTGACAGTGAAGTAGACCCCACTCGTACCTACGGCAGTTGTAACGCTCGCCAGGGTTGCTGGGACATTAGTCGGACTCCCGGGTCTCGCCAGTTCCCAACTCCTACTCCTTGCAACCCCTAAAATGTCCGACTCCTGCTCCGCAACCCTGGCGTCTAAACTACCGACACTATCTCCGGGACAAAGTTTGACATGACGGTACAACTAATCTAACCATTCTTCGACCGGAACATCCTTTGACAAAATGTGTAGAAAGCATGATACCAGTACCTTATTTTAAAAGTCGTCAACCACAGAACAATGCTAGTGGTAGGGAAAATGTTCCACTGCTAAGGTACTCGAAGGAAGTTCAACTGAAATGTGGTTCATACCCTTTAGACTTCCTTTTTTGTGCGGCTAAGTATCACTAATAAGATGTTCCACCATAATGCGGTAGCTAACCTCTAAATTTCTGGCACGAAGGGCATAACTAAAGAATAATTCTGTTCACTGTAGTACAACATATCACTTTTAAAGTAAATTTTTGCCAAAGTATTTTAAATACAGTACAACATTAAGCTACATTGCAATGTTCATTACCATTACATTATATGTATAGATATATAAATTAAATACATTTTTTCCAATTTTTTTCAAAACACGTTTTATCATAAAGTGGGGCAAAAAAATAGATAGGTAACCCACATTAGGGTTAGAAAATGAACTAGGATTTTAACTGTAAGTGAGGGAGTTCAATTTTTACCCCTTATGTGGCTTACTTATCTATTTTTTACCCTACTTAACTATATTGTAGATAAATTATGCCCAGTAATTTTCAAAAAGACTTATGACGTTATCTTAATGTCAGTACCAAATCAAAACCAAAAGTCAGCAGATGTTTAGAGTACATTGTATTGATAATACAGTAAAAGCAAATATTTTGGACTCCTACATCTCGGAACTTTTCCCCAGTCCGATCTTTTCTCGGTATGCTCCGAAACTAGTGGGTAAATACAAGAAATTTGAGGAATTCCGAAAATGCCGAGGTATCGGGGTTTTACATTCTGAATACCGCCCAGAATAACGGTCAATCCAAGAAATTCTTTGAAACCCGGTAATTCCTGAAAATGCCGAGAAATTGGGGTTATACATTCCGAATTGCTACCCGTATATCACTTGAAACGTCCGGAATAAGAGGGTCTTTCCGAGATTTGTCATCCCCCTGATATTACGGAAATTTCAATTGGCGGAATAGGCCTTTCCCGTGCTGTCCAAAATATAGGGGTAGTTATTACTGTATTATTACCAAACATAACTAAAGTTTAAAATGAGTAACAGTCTCACACAAATAACTGCCAACTGGTCTCACAGGCCAACAGTTAGCAACCACAGTAAACATTGAGATATTGATATAGAGGACGTGAATTTTTTATTGAGCGACAATTACAGTCGATATTATTATAGTTTGAAGTCTTTTAATAGATACACCATATAAAGGCTAATGTATATGTAGCTATTTACTGGTATAGTTATATTTATATGCATGCCTTTTTATATACCGTATTTCGTGCCTTCCAACCAAAAAGGCATGGTATTAAATCACGGCTAAATTTCTTCAAAGCAATTTTGAGGTTAAAATTTTGAAACTGAAACACAAGTATTATTTTTGCCGGGCGATGCTTGGAAAACAAGAGGTACTTATTGCTCGTAGTTTCATTGCACCATTACGGAAAATTGATTCTAGCCATAGCAGGAATATGTATTCGCAACGACCATGAACTACGAAACAGGTGCTATGACAAATCCTTGGCTGCTACAGCTGATAACTGGGTGCACTAGTTCAACTGTTAATCTCAAAATTACTTTTTTAGATGCTGCCCACGTTTCCTTCCTTTTTTTGAATTTATTGAGAATCAAGATCTCACCAATTCAAGATTGTTACATAAAGGAAGATGCTCATTTAAGTAAGGTGCTTCGCCAAAAACTCTTACGCCCTTGAGCATCATTAGGATAGTAAATGTACAGCTGTAATGAGGTACATCACATCATGAGTCTTCCACACTTGAGCACAGCAAAAACGGTAAATGTTCAAATGTGATGACGCATGTCACCTTAGGACTTTTCAAATCAGAACGTAGCATTAAGAAGATAAATGTCCCTGTTTGATGAGGTATTTTACCAAAAGATTCTCCCACCACAGAGCACAGCTAAGATGGTAAATACAGTATTCACAAGTGGTACCTCACCTTAAGATTCTTCCACCACATTTTGCGCTTGAGGGCACCAGCTTGCTGTTCGAACTGGGCTGCACCTTGTTGGAGCGCATCTGCAAGGATATGAAGTGCTTAAGTATATGTTTACAGAACAAAGAGAAGAATGTGATTAAGATGTCAAATGCATTTCGAACACTTTTGTGGCGATGTTAGAAAAAATATATCCAGCAGGGCATAGTATTATAAGCATTAAAAAAGTAACTTGATGTAATTGATATATATCAACAGCCCAAAAAGCTTATATTGCAATATTCAACAGCACGTTCAATATAAGTAGACTAAATCAATATACCGTAGCTACTGCAATGCCATGATAACAAATAGATATCAAAGAAACATAACAAAATATATATATGGTGCCAACAATGTAGGCCAACAGAAATGAGGCCACCTGGAAAACTAGGTACTGAAAACTTGCCAATTCCCACATTGCAGCTTGAAATTCATGGACAAACATTGCCTGGTTCGCATATTCAAAGGGAAATTTATTAGTCAGACCAGGATAGATACAGCAGAACACGGAAAAAGCGAAAAAGGAAGCAACAACTACGAAAATGCAAGTGTAAGTAGAAGCAACTCACATGGTATAAACTAAAAGGAGTAGAAGTTATTACCCACATCGTAAGTTCGTAACTATTACAAGAGGAGTAAGATGGTTCCTATAGAAAAGAAGGGCTAAGGCAAACAACTTGTTATTGGGGAACAAGGTAAGCAAGCGAAAGTATAGAAGTACTCGGAGAAGTTACCGAGCTAGCTGCCTGTTACGCATGTAAGAACGAGCTTACATATTAGTTTAACTATGAATTTGAGCATAGACTACACTATACCTAAGTGTAGTGTAGTCCACGGCTTAAACCTCCCCATCCACGGAGTTAGCTGCAATGCAATGAAAGGGGAGGGGAAGATATGTAGGGAGACGAACTGAAGAACAAGGAAGCCACGTATAGAAATACTAAATTGAGTACAACTAGAGAAATAAGTAACTGTACGGAAATCCGTGAAAGTAGGGAAATCAGCACACATACAAATATCAGTACGAGTTTCCAGCCTCTGTATCCAAAATTTGAAAGTCAAAGAGAGCAAAGAACCATGGGCAAGTAGAGGGTCAGGAGATATAGGAACCCAAAAATGGTGATAACCCCACACGAGAACGGTAAGTCTAAAAGGAAAGAAAAAGCAAAAAAAAATATGTACTATAAGATTAATAATAATCACAGTAAGAAAGCAGACAACAGTGTATTGGTGGAATGAAGGGAATGACATATAAACTGGAAGAGGTATTCCCCCTGTAGCGGTAGGGGGGCCAACATTGGCCAGGTGTGAAGGCAGTACCACTATCACAGTACTGCTTCTAAAAACTGTAAAGCAAGCAATGAGTCATGCAAGTGCGCACTGACAATGCAACGAACGGAGCACAGCAAACTCGGACGAAACCCATAGTAGCATCATTCATCCAAACCCAGCATCACTAAGAGCTGTTACCTATGAAGCATTTGCAACAAACATGTCAAAACCAACGGAATAAATCTAAGTACGAGTGCATCTAGCTACGAGACACTAAAACTAAGCAACGGTTATGATACCTACTTATAAATGTTGTTGCAGTTACGCAAATTGGTATTAGCAAGCAGGTTTTTCAAAGTAAGAACTATATAAGTCAAGAATTTTAGAAATATGTGACGGTACATAACTGAAAAGATGCCGTGTGACATAAGCTTGGCGCTGAATTTGGAGCAGTTATGAAAAAAAAATCTGCTTTGACACTGAGTTGAGGTTGAAGTTAGTGCCTTATGAGCATTGAAGATGGATTGGCGTGAAAGCTGAGGACAAACTTGGTGCAAGCAAATTGCAGTCGGCGACCAAGTATATATTATTGACTACCAGATTTGAAAAACGTGGTTAAGAGCTTTCAATACAAGCAAATTTCAAAGCTTGGGTACTTTGCACCTCAACAGCAGAAAATAACTTGGCCCAATGACATAGTACTTTACTACTTCAGTTGAAAAAACTATCAACATATTTTCAACTCAGCAAATCGCAAAGCTTCATTATTAATTTATACTCATAAAATTGCAAATGGTTAATTGAGCAACAACGGTAGAGACGGGCGAGGCTAAAGAATTCCTCCAAAAGTGGGGCGTGGGTGCAGTGCACGGAAATGGAGAACAGAAAGTGCATCTACTACCGGAGCAGTTGTCACTACGGTGCAAAAGGAATATCATCAGGGCAAATGGAGAACCATAGGAAAGAAAGATACCTGAGCCTTCACGTTGCTTTTGTCGAGCTGAACGTTAGGTAAGCTGCAGATACATATGATAGTTGAGGCACATACACATTAGCTATACATAGTTAATGCAGATTAGGGCAAACACACATCATAGCTACGGCAGATACACATCATAGTTAAGGCAGATACACATCATAGTTAAGGCAAATACACGTCATAGTTAAGGCAAATACACGTCATAGTTAAGGCAAATACACATCATAGTTAAGGCAAATACACAAAGTTAAGGCAAACACACATAGTTAAGCCAATACACACCATAGTTGCAGCAACACACATCGTAGTTGCAGCAACACACATAGTTACGGCAGATACACATTATAGATGATACTTCAGGCGGACACACAGGATAATTAAGGCACATTAATATCATGGTTAAGGCACATACAAATAATCGCGGCACACACGAGAATAAGCCAAGAAATTGTGCTGCAAACCTCGCAACTCGGGAATGGGTTTGTTCACGTAATAGGAAACTGGTTCACAGTAATGGGAACAGTGAGGCCCCCTAACACACTAATTCATGTACTGTTATAGGGGTAAGACCTCCCCACAAGTAATTGAACAATACATGTGAGAGGAGCAAGAATCGCGATTTTGAATAAAAGTAAAAGTCAAGTTCTCAACCACACTTGCGCAGCAGTCACCTCATTTTATTGATGAGTGACAGAACGTTGATAGAGATGCTGCCCCTAACTAAACAGCTTGCAGATGAATGTAGTAGTAGTAGTAGTAGTAGCAGTAGCAATTCAAGAGTTCAATTACCCTGGGCGGTTAGTAGGTGAATCAAGTACCAGAATGTATGGCGAGAGAGCATCTACATTTGACAAAGATGACCTAAGGAGGGAAGAGCATAAACTTTAACAAATCTACCAAGTATACTTATGGTAGATTTCAATTGAGAGGATGGCATAGGAGGTTGGGATTCCACAAAGACTGACAATTTTTATTTGCACTCAATGGGGCCCAAAGCAGACTGCTGACTGGCTGATTTACAGAGCTGGCATGTGAAAGCGCGTTTTAGCAAAATTGGGGTCACGAAGATTTTTTGGAACGGCTTACAGCTGAAGACGAAATTTTTATTTACATAAATGTACGATCTCGAGAGTAAGAGGTAGTTGAAACAGAGGCCGCTTCCCAAAGTCTGTTTGGACAGCTCAAATTCCCGCGGCAGCGAGGTCAAGGTCTGCTCAGATGATGGCCACCATTTTCTGGGATTGCTCGAGAACTAAAGAATTGTAAGAGAAAGGTACTGCATCAATGTTTTAAGGAAGCTTATGATGCATTGTTAAAAAACTATAGATCACGGAAGCTGTAGCGCGGAATTTGTTTCATAGCAACGATGCTCTAAGTTATTCTTCCAGTGGATCTAGAGCTGTTCTGCAAGAACTTCAATGAAAAATACTGCCCCCACCTCCCTACCCTACACTCCTAATCACCTCCGCCAAGGAGGTTATGTTTTCGTCGTGTTTGTCTGTCTGTCACCAAGATAACTCAAAAAGTTCGGAACCGATTTGGACGAAATTTACAGGGATTGTTAGGTATGTTAGGAGGAACAGATGATTAACTTTTGGTGAAGATTGTCCATCCGTTTGCTTGTTTGTTTGTCTGCATCTTTTTACTCAATGCCATAACTCAAAAAGTTATGGATGGATTTTGATGAAATTAACATGAGTTGTTAAGTATATAACAAAGAGTAAATGACCAAATTTTGGTAATGATCCGTTTGTTCGTTCATCACTGTTTTTAATTTTCTTATGCTTGTCAGCACAATAACTAAAAAAATAATGAATGGATCTTTATGAAATTTATAGGGGATGTTAGTAATGTTGAAAGACATTAATGATTAAATTTTGGTGCAGATCGGTTTGTTCGTTTGTATGTTTGACTCATGTTTGTCATAACGTTTCTTAGCAATATACTGTAACTCAAAAAGTTATGAACAGATCTTCAAGAAAATTGCACAAGCTGTTACTATCAACAAAAGCCACAAATGATTAGATTTTGAAGTTTATACAGAGAAAATTATGGTTTCGGAGCCAATTTGAATTTTTTGCTACCGTTGCCTCGCTTGGCGGAGGTATGCGCTCTCAGAGTGCTCTAGTCTTGCTCCTGTGGACTATTTTGTTCTCTCTACTTAAAGGACACTTGAAATGTGTATGAACTGAGACCGTTGATGTGGTAACAACCGGTGTTTAAAGATGTTTGGAGAGGTGGAAATGCCGCCTATAAAAGTGCATTAACTTAGATGGAAGATACGTTTAGAAATACAGTAGTATGCAACACCATTGTTCAATGATGGTGCTCATTTAAAGGCAGTAGAACTTTTTGACTCATCCTCGTACACATAAATGGGTAGATAAAGATGACAGGTAAATCAGATACCAGAGTTAAAGCACATGGAGTTATCAAAAATATGCACACACTTAAGAACAGCACATAGAACAACTTCCGTTAGTGCGCATACCATCTGCCACTCATAAGACAGGTATACAGGCAATAAGCCATGGGTGATTATCATGCAATTTATGTCGAAGGAGTCATACATACAAGGGGATTTGAAAGTTTATAGAAAGTTTCACTCGCAGTGTACGTGGTGAACTAATAAAGTATCTAATAATCCCGAATCATCTCTAAAATGCTAGCTAACCTCTAATCACATGCTGCGCAGGATTCATATCCCGAATCATCTCTAAAATGCTAGCTAACCTCTAATCACATGCTGCGCAGGATTCATATTAGTCTAAATTGCACTAATGAGACATACAGTATACTGGCTTAGTTTTTCTGGAGAAAATACGCTCAAGTTGGTGACTCTGGCCTCTTCAACCCCGCCTGCTACCACCCAGATTGGAGGTGCCCCATTTGTGCACCTCAGCCCCCCCAGCCCCC